>JAQZBX010113261.1:0-10121 GCA_029593785.1 Cabassous unicinctus | reverse complement strand
GGGCAGGGCCAGGTCAGTGGCCGATACACTGGGCTAAGGACTCGAAATTTGTGCCAGGAGGCCAGGGGTTCCCAGACCGTGTGCCGAGGAACCCCGGTCCTCCTTCAGACTGTGATGGACACTCGGTGCTAAAGGGTTCTGTGGCAAAATGCCTTTGGACAACTCTGTTTTAAAGGGTTCCAATTTTTTTTTTTTTTAATTGCAGGCCTCATCTAAACTTTTTATATGCTAATATGCCAGGGATTCTCCAAGAAGGGGCAGCATAGGGAACATATCCCAAACTTATATTAACCACAGACTGCTCCCCACCACACACATCCTTTTTTTTAAAAAAAAAAAGAAACCTTATTAACATCTTATAGGAAAATAACAAGTGTTGGAGAGGATGTGGAAAAAGTTGGAACCCTCATACATTGGCTGTGGGAATGTAAAATGGTGCCGCTGCTGTGGGAAACAGTTTGGCGCTTCCTGAAAAAGTTAAACATAGAATTACCATGTGACCCAGCAACTCCACTCCTGGTTTATAGTGAAGAGAAATGAAAACAGGTATTTAAATGCAAGCTTGTACATGAAATGTTCATAGCATTATTCACAACAGCCAAAAGGTGGAAACAACCCAGATGCCCGTGGACAGATGAATGGTTTGGGAAATGTGGAATGTGCACACGATGGGTTTTGATTTGGCTGTGAACAGGAATGAAGTTCTGATCCATACCCCACATGGTGAACTTCGAAAAAATTATGCGGAGTGAGAGAAGCCAGACACAAAAGGTCACGTATTGCATTCCATTCATACAAAATTATCCAGAACAGGTCAATTCGTAGAGAAAGAAAGCAGATCGGTGGTCTCTGGGGCTGGGGGAGTGACTGCTTAATGAGTATGAGATTTTTTGGTGGGATGATTAAATGTTTTTGGAACTAGTCGTGGTTGCACTAAATGATATCACTGAATTTTTCACTTTAAAATGGTTCATTTTATGTTATGTGATTTTCACCTCAATTTTTAAAAAATCTTATAGGAGTGGTGTCCCCCAGGCATAATTTGGGAAACTCAGCTGTGGGCAGTGGCGAGACCATGAGGGAAACCAATGAAATGAGAAAACTACAAACTGAGGAGTCCCACACCCCTGGGTTCAAATCCCAGTTCCACGCTTTAGCAGCTCAGTGACTTTGACCAAGGTCCTTAACCTTGAACAAGCTGCCTCATCAGGAAAAAGGGACTAATAAAAGCTACCTTGTGACAGGCCCGGAGCGGTTAATGTCTGCCGCTAAGGTTTCCACTACAGAGGCAAGAGAAATGTGGTCCTCATGCTTTCTGGCAGTCTGGTCTTTCTGTCTGTCTGGTTGTGCAGCCAAGATTGAATGGGGGAATACAGGAAATTCTAAAAATATGGGGAAGGGGAAATAGTCTTTGCAAGTGAGAAATAAACTTGTAAACAGCGAATAGCCTTTTTACTGCTGCACACACACACAGCTGCCTTGTAGGCTTTTGGATATTAAATGAAAGAATGTGGGCAATGCGGTGGACGCCCGGTAGGTTCTGAGTGATGGGCAGTCGCTTCAGAGAGCAATCCTGGCAGCTGGTGCAGAGGGAGCTGCTCAGCCAAGTTCAGGCCTGGAGGCTGGGAGACCAAGGAACATGCTGTGCAGCTGCCCCGGGGAAGGAGTGGCTGAACTATGGTGGGGAGGTGAATATTGAGTCTACTTGTGGGTCTAGAGCCTGGGGGTCTGGGGAATGGTGAGGCCTTCAACCAGGATGGAATATCCAGGCACAGCAGCATTTTAGGGAGCAAATCAATGAACTGTCAGAATGTGACCCCTTCTTTCCAACTCAGACCCTTCCTGGATGACTTAAGACCGGCTCTCAAAGCTAATCCTTGCTTTATTTATTTATTTCTTTTGGGATTGTAGACACAATTGTTACTTCCAGTTTCAAATAGACTTTCATGTTGTTTTCCTTTGCCAGACTCAGAAGGTTTTTATTTTGTCTTTTCCCCAGCCTATAATAATAAAAGAAGGAAAAGTAAATTTTAGATGGGAAAATTAATTGCTCAGCTCTTGCCTGGAAATTACTACATATGCGTGTACCTAGCTGCTGTCACGAAAGAACTATTCTGTATTTCCACAGCCATGGATCAGGGGTGGGAATGAAAGAGTTGCCTTTTGAATGGATGCTGGTGGCATTTATATGTTTTCCAACCAAGAGATATCAGCACATTCCGTTTTGAATGTCTATATTCTTAGTGACTCCTCCACTCATTAAAAAGAGCAAAGAATGGTAGTAAGAGGACTGTACCAGGCATTTTGCTTAAGGTATATATCTGATCCTCACAACATCCCAGGAAGGTGGGTAAAGGTAACACTGCTTTGTGGGTGGGGCTACTGATACTTAGAGAGGTTAAGTAACTTGCCTGAGGTCACACAGCCAATTGTGGCAGATCTGAGGTTCCAGGCCCGGCCCTTCTGGTTCCACAGCCTATATTCTACTATCCTATGTCCACACTGTCTCTAGAGAAGGATAGAAATAAAATGCTTAGCACAGAGCCTGCCACATAGCAGGTACACAATATAGGTTATAGCTGTTGCTGGAGCAGGGTGGCTGCCAGGGGTAGACTCTGAGAGCTGCTGCAAGGTTCCCCAGCCTCAGAGGTCATGTTTGTTCCAGATGTCCTCATCGGCATTTCCTTTCAGCTTAACAGTCCTTGGAGCAGGAAGGAAACGTCCTCCACTTCCCCGGCTGGGAGATTTACAGGTGAGGAAACCAAAGGCTTGGACTTGCCTGGGTTTACCCAGTGAGGAAAGGCCAAGCAAGATTCAAATCCAGATCTCCGGATCCCCAAGTCAGCGCTCCATCCTCTTCCTTCCTGGGCCTCCTTCCTGCTCCCTTGGGGTCTGCTTCGCATTAAGGTGGAGGTTCCAGAAAGCCTCCTTGGACCTAGCTCTAAGCCAGTTAGCCAGGATGGGGGCAGGTCATCAGCCCATTAGATTTTGTTGACAATCACACATAACCATTGTAGATAGTTACCAGGTAGCTATATTCGTTTCCTATTACCACAAACTGCCCGGCTTAAAGCAATGCACATTTATTTCTCATGAGTTCTGGAGGCGAGAAGTCCAAAATCAGTGTCTCTGGGCTGAAATCAAGATGTCAGCAGGGCCACACTCCCTCTGGGGGCTCTAGGGGAAAATCCGTTCCTTGCCTCTTCCAGGGCCTGGTAACTACTGGCGCGCCTTCATTTGTGGCCACAAATCGTCAAGGCCGCATCTTCACATCCCTCTCTGATCCCTGTTCTCATCATCTTGTCCTCCGTGTGTGTACTGAATCTCCCTCTGTCTCCCTCTTAGAAGGATGTATGTGAGTGCATTTTCGGGCCCATCTTCTAATCCAGGATAATCTCCCTATCTCAAGATGGTTAATTTAATCACCTCCGCAAAGACCCTTTTTCCATACATGATAACAGCCACAGGTTCCAAGGATTAGGATACAGATATCTTGGGGGGGGAGGGGGCATTTGTTCAGCCTACCGCAATGGGTAACATAAATTCATTTATCTGCTAGCTCTCCTCCAAAGCTCTAGAGCACCAGGGAACGAGATCTGCGAGGAGAGAGAGAGAGAGAAGACGAGAGAAGAAGACAGGGCTGAAGCCTGGGTGAGCTGTTGTCTAGCAGGCTCTGGTGGTCTCTCTGGGTGTGGGGGCTGGGGAAGCACTCAGGACACTCACTGGATGCTCCAGGGCAGAAGGCACCAAACTAAAGGCCACGGGCTGGCTGCCTGTTTTTGAAAATAAGGTCTTGCTGGAACACAGGTGTGCCCATTTGTCTATGTCATTGCCTCTGGCTGCTTCCCAGCAGACTTGAGTAGTTGCAACAGAGACCATATGACCCACAAGCTTAAAATATTTACTATCTGTCCCTTTGAGAAAAAAGTTTGCAGATCCCTGGGCTATGGAACTAGGGGAAGCAGGGAGATGACGCTCTGTTCTTTTTTTTTTTTTTTTTTCCTCCAGTCTTTTTTCTCTCTGTGTTTCATTTTGGATAGTTTCTAATGCTAAGTTTTCAAGTTCACTCATCTTTTCTTCTGCAGCATCTGATCTGGCGCTAATTCCATCCAGTGTATATTTCCCCTGAGGGCATTGTGTTTTCCATCTCTAGGAGTTTGGTTTGGCTCTTTTTTTCATATTTTCCACATCTCTGCATTCAATCTTTCCTCTACCTTTTTAAAATCTAATGATTATAAAATGGTTTTAATGTCTTTGTTTACTAATTCTATCATCTATGTCTAGGTCTCTTTCTATTGATTGATTTTTTTCTTCTCATTGCAAGTCATATTCTTTTGCTTCTTTGCATGCCTGATAATTCTTCATTGGATGCCAGACTTTGACTGAACCAGTTATCAATTGATTTCCTCTCAGCTCCAAATCTACCCTTCACTGCCTGCTCAGTGATAATGGAGCAGGCCCCTGTAAGCATTTCTCATTTGCAGTTGGCAACATGGTAAGCTTTGTCAGTAGAGCACATTGGAGGGACACTTCAGGCAGAAAGGGCTTCTCTTCCAAGTTCCTGTCTTCTTCTGTTGGCCTCTTTCTCTTACTGCATGGCTGCCAGAGAAGCGTATAGGGACAGTCCATGAATCTCACTCCCATCAAAATTTCAGCAGCATCCCCATTGGCAGCTTCCCATCAAGTTTCAGCAGCTCCCCGATGGGTGGGTTCTTGGTGAGTCTTGCAGCCACCACCGTGGTTGACTTTCCAGCTTCAATCCTTCTGCACCCTGGTGAGGAGATTTCCTGCTTGCCATTCCCAACCATGGTTCTCTGCCCACCAGCCTTAACCCGCCTGCACCCCAAAGAGAAGTTTCCTGCTTGCCCAGCAATGGTGGCAACCTAGTGAAACTCACTATCTGGCACACCTCCATCACATCTTCTCCAGTGAAGTCTGAACTGCAGACTTGGGTTCTTCCCCCCAGTCCTGGCATCTTCTTTAGTGTTCTCCTTACCCATTTACAGTCTCTCTCCTGCTACAGGTAATTTTTTTCTGTTTTGTTGTTGTTGTTGTTGTTTGTTTGTTTAGTTTTATTTTGCTTTTTAAATAATTCTTTATATTAAATGTTCTCTGTTGAAATTACTATGTAATTGTATAGCTATTGAGCTTTGTGTTGGGCTGCAGTTAAGTTACTTGGAAACCGTTTGATCCTTTTAAGCCTTGCTATTAAGCTTTGTCAGGCAGGACCAGAGCAGCACTCAGTCTAGGGCTAATTTTTTCCCACTACTGAGGGAAAAAACCCTTCTGAGTATTCTAGCCAATGCCCCATGAATTTCATGGTTTTCCTCTTTGGCTAGTAGGAGCACAAACTAATCCCCATCCTGTCTGAGCTCCAAAGATTGTTCCCTCTGCTTCTTTTAGGCTATTCTGTCCCTGGCTCCAGAAGCAGTTTCCTCACATGCTTGTACTGACTAGAGCTCAGCTGATGGCTTGAGGGGGCCCCTGTGCAGATTTCTGGAGCTCTCGCTCTGTGCAGCTGTCCAGTACTCTGCCCTGCAAACTAGCGGCCTTGGCCTCCCTAGGCTCCCAGCTCCATCTTCTCCATTCAGTCTGCCAGGCTCCATCTGGGTCCCCCCTTCCCATGCCACAGCTGGCAAACCCTCCAGAGAGTAAGCTGGGGCAATCACAGAGTACACCTTGCTTGTTTCCATCTCTCAAGGATCGATGTCCTTTGCTGCCCAATGGCCAATATCTTGAAAACCACTGTTTCATTGATTTTGTGGCGTTTTTTAGCCATTTCAGGCTTGAGGATAAACCTGGTCCTTGTGACTCCATCTTGGTCAGATGTGGAAGTCAAATCTCCTAATTTTCAAATGTTCATTTATCAACCACAAAATTTATTGCACACCAGCCAAGTACTGGAGATGCAGCAATGAACAAAACAAACAAAAATCTCAGCCCTCCGAAAGCTGCATTCCTGTGAAAACTGATTAGGACCATTTCTAACACTGTGTAAGCCCCCGTGGACGACCAGGCTGTGAATCCACTCGAGACCTCCCCCGACCCCCATGGTGCTACTGAACTGCAGCTCTGTCCTTTCCTTCCCTCCCTCCCCACCCACTGCGTCCACAACTCTGGAGGCGCCTCCTCTTTTCCTTTTCCAAGATAATTTATGGAATTCTTCAAACCATCTTGTCTCTGCTATGCCTGTGGAAAGCTACATGACTAATGTCTCCGAAGCCTGAAAAGTATAATTTATGCTTTTTAATTATATCTTGCTGGCATCACAGGAGGATTTTTCTTTCTCCTTATCTCCATAGCATCACACTTGGTTCTTTAGTAAATAGATGGAGTTCAAATCTTGTTCCTTGCAGGATCGCAGATAATCAGCCCTAATCAGCACCTTGCATCTGACAGCTATAAACCCAGGTCTTATTTATAGGCCCTGTCGTATACTTGCCACCCCTCCTGCCCCCAGCTCAATTTCTATTTTAAATTGGGGAAATAGCCAAGCTTACATCCATCTCTGTTTGCCTTATTGCCCAGTGGCACAGGCTGAAAAAAGGCCATAAATATACAAATATGTATATTTTTAACAACATCTGTATTGAGATATAATTCATTTACCATAAAATTCAGTGGTTTTTGAAAATACATTCACAGAGTTGTGCAATTTTAGAACATTTCCATCTCCCCCAAAATAAATCCCATACCCATTAGCAGTCACTCCTCAGTCCCCTACCCCCCTCCAGTCTTACTTAGGCAGCTACTAATCTACTTTCTGTCTCTATAGATTTGCATATTCTGGATATTTCATATATATGGAATCCTACAATATGTATGTAGCCTTTTGTGTCTGACTTATTTCACTGAGCATAATGTTTTCAAGGTTCTTTCATGTTGTAGCATGGGTCAGTACTTTCTACATTCTTATGGCTGAATGATATTCCATTGTATGGCTATACCACAATTCATTTATCCATTCAAATGTTGATGGACATTCGGGTTGTTTCTACCTTTTGACTATTGTGAATAGTGTTGCTACGAACATTCATGTACAAGTTTTTGTTTGAATACCTGCTTTTTATTCTTTTGAGTGTATACTTAAGAACGGACATTCTGGATCATATGGTAATTTTATGTTTAACTTTTTGAAGAACCACTGTGTTTTCCACAGTGGTTGAACCATTTCACATTCCCCCCAGCAATGTAAAAGGGTCCCAGTTTCTCCACATCCTCACCAAAACTTATTTTCCGCTTTTTAAAAGTATAGCCATGCTAGTGGACATGAAGTGATATCTCATCTTGGTTTTGGTTTACATTTCCTTTGTGGTTAATGATGGTGGCCACTTTTGCGTGTACGCATTGGCCATTTGTATATCTTCTTTGGAGAAGTGTCTGTTTAAGACCTTTGCCATCTTTAAACTGGGGTTGTCTTTCTGTTGTTGAGTTCTAAGCATTCTTTTTTTTGTTTTGTTTTTTCATTTTTAAAAAAAATTTTATCCCCCCACCCCCGGTGTTTTTGTGCCCGCTGTCTGCTCTCTGTGCTCTTCTGTGTCTGCTTGTCTTCTCTTTAGGTGGCGCCAGGAACCAATCCTGGGACCTTCCGGAGTGGGAAAGAGGCGCTCAATCTCTTGTGCCACCTCAGCTCCCTGGTCTGCTGCGTCCCCCATGTCTCTCCTCTATGCCTCCCCCCATTGCGTCATCCTGCTGCGCCAGCTCTCTACGCGGGCCAGCTCTCCGCTCAGGCCAGCTCGCCTTCCACCAGAAATCGACCCCGGGAATCGAACCCTGGACCTCGCATATGGTAAACAGGAGCCCAATCGCTTGAGCCACATCTGCATCCCTCTAAGCATTCTTTGTATATTCTAGATACTAGACCCTTACCGGACATATGATTTTCAAATATTCACTCTCATTCTGGAGGTCGTTTTTTTACTTTCTTTTTTTAAAAACAAATCAATTTTATTGATACATATTAATAAAGCATACAATCCATCCGAAGTGTACAATCAGTAGTATTTGGTATAATCACATAGTTGTGAATTCATCACTTCAATCATTATTAGAGCATTTTCATTATTTTTATTATTATTTTGCCCATTTTTAAATTGGATTGCTTGTCTTTTTATTATTGAGTTGCAGCACTTCTTTATATATTCTGGATATTAAACCCTTATTGGATATGTGGTTTGTAAATATTTTCTCCCATTGAGTAGGATGTCTTTTTACTTTCTTGATAAAGTCCTTTGAGGCACAAAACTTTTTAATTTTGATGATGCCCATTTTATCTATTTTTTTCTTTTGTTGGTTGTACGTTTGATGTCGCACCTAAGAATACATCACCAAATCCAATGTCATGAATATTTGTCCCTGTGTTTTCTTCTAAGAGTTTTATAGTTTTAGATCTTACATTTAGTTCCTTGACCCATTTTGAGTTAATTTTTGTATATGGTGTAAGGTAGGAGTCTAACGTCATTCTTTTCCATGTGGATTTTCAGATGTCCCAGCACCATTTGTTGAAAAGACTTTTCTTTCCCCCACTGAGTGGTCTTGATAGCCTTGTCAAAGATCAATTGACCTTAGATGTATGTGTTTATTTCTGGACTCTAAATTCTATACACACAAAAATAATGAAATAAAATAACAAAACAAAAATAAAATAAAATAAATTCTATACACACTGTTTTAAGGGCTTTGGGATTCACATATATTAAGTAATTATAATTAAATGTACATATAAATGTAATTAAATAATTATATTAACTAATTCAATCTTCACAACAACCTGTGAGGTAGATATTAATATTATTATCCTCATGTCACAAATAAAGAAACTAAAGCTTAGCAAGTTTAAGGAAGAGAGCCAGGAAGAAATCTACCATCTATCACCAGAGCCCTGCTCTTAACCACTGGGCACATGTGTCGCTTTTGGGTGTAGTTGAAACAATGCCACACTCAAGAGGAAGTATTCCAGACTCCATGGGAAGAGGACAGAGACTGGCAATTCTGGAAAGGGTCTTAGACATCATCTAAGGATTCCCAGGTCCCCAAACCTACCATTTAACAATTACAGGCTGCCAGGCCCTAGTCCAGACCTCCTGCACCCAAATTTCTGGGCAGAAGCAACAAAACGCATTATGTCAAAGATTCTGATGTAGCTGGTCCAGCACCAGCGTTTGGGAACCTCAGGTTACCCCATCCACTTTACAGGAGAGGGAGCTGAGGCTGAGTGGAGCTGAATGATGTTAACAAGGTCCCACAGCTGGGTGTCCCAGGGGGGATTCTGATGTGGGTGGGGTTACAGAGGAGAACCCAGGTGGAGGTTATTCCTGGACTCCACCCTCCCTCAGGTGATTTGTTGGTGGGCAGGTGTTCCAGGGTTTTCTCTGCACTGGTGTAAGAGCACTGATGGTAACTATTAGGGCAGGTGGACTCCTCTTATGAAACACTTGAGCTACGCATCTCACCCGAGTACAAGTTCATGAGGCCCTCAGAATACCCATTGGGGCCATTGACTGACATGGAACTTGGCTTGGAGGTTCCACAGTAGATCCAGCCTGGCACTTAGGCTACTTTCAGAGCTATGCCATCGTCAGTCCAATTCTTGATTGGCTTTTTCGTATACAAGTAGTTGCTCAGTTTGACCACGAGGTAGCGCCTGCGTGCTTGGTAGTTAATAGTTGGAGTGGGGTGGGAGTTAGGCATTGTAAATCTTTTTTTCTAAGTCTCAAAATTGCCCACTTCTTAATTGATCAAACTTTAGATTTTTTTCCTATTATGTATTTTCCAAATTTTCAGCAATGAGTTTGCATTGCCTTTACAAAAACAGAATGGAAGGGGGGGAAATCACCACTTGAAAACTGTTTTTAGCAGATTTCCTTTACCTGGTTGTATTTTTATGGTATGCATAATTGTTTTAAACTTAATATTAATATATTTTTCTATGTTACTACAGGCTCTTTGCAAACATATTTATTGCTGCACATTGTATGGTAATAATCTATTGAGGGCTCGCCTAGAACTAGGCAAACACTTTGCTGAGTGTTTTATGTACATTCTTACTTAGACCTCACAACGGTAGCACCTACCCCAAGAGATGAATGCTATTATTCTCTATATTTTATCTATGAGTAAAA
>JAQZBX010113260.1:0-10103 GCA_029593785.1 Cabassous unicinctus | reverse complement strand
TTTTTTTTTTTTTTTTTTTAAGATGGGAGAGATTTGAGTATTTTCCATGCTAAGGAGAATAGATGGGTTTGCCTGGGACAGTCCCAGCTTATCTGTGGTTCAGGAGTAGTTATTAACAGTGTCCACTTTCACCCTAACTTGTTTGGACAATATATTACATGGTCAGCCTGGGAGAAGGAGAGGCAGAAGGTGTAAGAGAGAGGGAAGGGCTATTTATTGACAGAAGGAATGGCTCCAGGGCAGGCAGAGGGCGGGGTCTTGGAAGGGAGGGAATAGGGCTGCCTCTGAAGAGGTCAGAGTAAGTGTGGAAAATAACGGGCAAGGGGCTGGGTGGAAATTTGTGGGATTTCTTACTTGCTCTCTTTTCTCTGTGAAGTGGGTAGCCATGAGGTCACAACTGAGGATTCTAATTCTTATGCCCAGTTTGCTTTGCTCTGTTGACCGGGAGGCCAACCTTTTCATGAATGCAGTTCCATTGGTCTCTATAAGCAAAAGCCAACGGTGTGGATAGACCTCTGGTGAGCGTGAACACATAACTGAAAGCAAGGGCTCCAAGAGATGTTGGTTTAGTAATATTAATATCATATAAGAAAAATTTAGCATAGCACAGTAATATAATGAGACAAATCCATACCACTAATATGTCAAGAGTTTATCACTGTATCCCCGTTTAATTATGATAGTTATAATGATAGGTTATTATTGAGAATTTATAATGTACTAGAAATTTTTCTAAATTTTAAACTTAAATATTTTAATGAAATGTTCTAAATGTATGCACTTCTCTGCTTTTATTAATCCTTTTGTTTTTTCTACTAGATGAGGAAATTGAGTAGCTTACCCAAGTTTACACATCTAGTAAATGGCAAAGGCAGGATTTAAATCCAGCAGCCTACGCTCTTAACCAATATGTTATTTTTCTCTCTCTCTCCCTCCAATCTATCTAAATTCATTTCAGACTTTCTTCCTTAACTGTGGCATTAAGTTAAAGAATGTCATTGTAAGAAATTAATCACATCTGAACCCCCAAAAAAGATGAGATGGAAATCAGATATGAGGCTCCTGCCATGCCAGACTAGCTGCCCAGGTAAACAGGGTGATCAGTTCTTCACATGGTGAGCCAGCTCCATCCCTGGCTCTTCTCTGAAGTATCTAATTGGCATGCTGGAGGAAGTGCATGCTAACTGGATTACTCAGTTTAGGAACCACGGTCACGAAATCCAGCCACATGGGCAGTTGCCCAATAAGGGCTGATTCAAGATCTGAATCAGTGATTACAGAGGCCACTCTCTGGCTCCAGCCGTCCTTCACCTGTGGGACCTCCCTGACGAGGTGGTACACCAGAAGCCTTCAAGAGCAAATGGGGGGGGGCGTGGGGGCTTGGCGAAATCTCTCCTTGATTCCTTGTTCTGGTCATTAAATATTAATATAATGCACAATATGTTTCTTGATAGTGACACTACCTCCCTCAGTGAATATAGAAAAACACAATTTGGACATTGTAGAGTAACTGTGGGTCAATTAATCAATCAATCAAAAAACCCGTGTCAAAAAACTCTATGCCATGGCTGTGCTAGAGGTTATTGGAGTACGAAAGAAGTAGAATTTCAGTTCACATCGCAAGATTAGTGTTAGGAAGAGTTCTCTTGCCTACACTGAGGGGAATAAAATGCTTCTATGGGTTTTTTTTAATTCTGGATAGAGTTATATTTATTTTGGCATTAATAAAAACATTTTTGGTTGAATAACTCTATGATTAAGTGCTGATTTCCCATGACAGTGAAACAGGGCATAATGATTGTGTTTTATGATACCAATTTGATAATAAAATTTATAGTCATTGCATGAATTTCCCATGATTTATAAAATTATTTAATAATTCAACCATTACATAATGCCACTAGGAAACAATCTGTCTTTTTGTTTCTTGGAACATCTTAGAGGAAACTCATTCTCATGAACATTTGAAAATTACAGAGAAAATGTGGCTGCTTCTCAGGAAGTTTCCATTTCCTCATTTGTAAAAAAAAAAAAAGATGGAGATGATATCATCGCTAAGGGTCTTCCAGCTCCAGCACTGGTGATTCCGTGACCCCATATCGTGTGCAAAAGTGGGGTCAGGAAGAAAGGCACTGCAGGCATCTGAAAGAGACAAAACACAAATTTTCCTTTTCTGGTGACCTATCAGTTCTTAACCTGCCCAACTCACATCTTTGTCTTTGCAAAAATAGTTAAAAACATTAAAAAATACAGCTCCTTTTGTTTTGTCAAAAGTGAAATTCTCCTGCCTTGATACCAAAATTGCCTTTCTTTGTGGTAAGGCCTATCCTCCCAGTTGTGGGAGGACAATTGAACTAGACCTTGAATATCATTTCTGTGCAAAGGAGACACACCTCTAGGACTGAAGACAACATTAAGAAGGTGATCCTGACTTCACAGAATCACAAAACTGGGAGGGGATTCTAAAAGGCCAACTGGTAATGCCAATGCATTTATTCCCTTTTTTCTGTTTGTTTGTTTTTTTGTTCTGATGCTCTTCACCATTGCTAAGGCCTGGAGGTACAAAGATGCATCAAATCCAGCCCCAGCCCTTAAGAAGCTTGTTTGCAGCTGGGGAACCCAAAGCACAAGCAGATGTGAGAGATAAACAACAGAGCTGCCAACCTTGGCAAAACCGGGTTTTGCCTTCTTTTCCATTAGTGATGGACAGTCTAGGGGCTGTATTATGTCACAAAATAACTTATAACTTCAGATATAATTTCTGAAGTTCAACATATTGGTATTTGTACTAAAATAACCCTAAAACCAAGGGTTTACCCGGTAATCTCCCAAAGGAGACGTCGGTGCTGCCCTGGCCTCACCCTTCCCCTGCCTGGACAACCTGCCCCCACCCACATGGGAGGCACACTGGCTGCCAGGAGGGCTCCTGGGCTTAGTCCCACACAAGCCCCAGACCTGCTGCCCCATGTCTGCTTGTTCAGGGTCAGTTCTCAAAACTGTTTTTTTCCTATGCACAGAAAAAGGCTCAATCTGATGGAAATCATCAAAACGTAAAGTGAGCAATTGTGAAGTGCAGTGCTTATTAAAAAAAAAAAAAAAGCCTGATTAATTAGCATGCATATGCAGTGACAGCTCCATATTTTCTAAATATGAGGGGTTTCCTGTCTGGCTGGTATGTGTGCATGCCTCTGTGTGTGTGTGTTGCTGAGGCTGAGCTTATATAACAAACACTTGTTTTCACTTGGATTTTATCTTTACTTAGAGAAGATGAGAAGAGTTGATGAGGGGCTAACCCTGCGGCTCTCTGCAAGGGTGTGTTTATATGTTACAGACATGCAGCTATAGCTATAGATACATAGGATGGCTGGGGGCAGTGCAGTAAAGCTGTTATCCTTATACATGGGTAGAATTGTAAGCAGGTGAAAATCTTTTAGAAGATAATTTGACTGGGCAGTTCAAGTGCCATGGAAATGCCCACAGACTTTGGTTTGGTTCTGATTCTAGTCTAAACACATAATTCAAAATACAGAAAGATTTTTATACATACATAGTAAAAAATTGCAAACAATCTTTATGCTCTCCAAAGAGAAAATGACTGTGTAAACTATAGTACATCCAGTAATATATTCCATCAGTGGAATAGTATGCTGCCTTTGAAATGAAGCATAGGTTGTTTATGCACGTCATTTGTAAAATTGCACAATTTTATTTTAAAGTTTAAAAGAAAAAATTAAGTATACCATAAATCAGTGACATCGTGCACACGGAAAGTGAAAATAGTTTCTCTAATTTCCAGAATGTTAATAATATTGATGTTGCTCTTTCTTTTAAAAATAAAAGAAAATATACATTTTAAGTGGGTTCAACATATATCATGTAATAGAATGAGTAAAGATCCTCCTTATTTTGTAGAATTTTGTTGGTAGGAAGGGATATTGGAAAAAGGAGTCAGCCCTGGTCTGCCATTAAACTGACCTATTTCCTGATCTGTAAAATGAGGAAATGGGATTTGATGATCCCTAGGATCCCCTAAGAGTTTTTAAATCACATGAGTCCAAGACGTCATGCAGCAAGTAAGCCAAAGAACCCAAAACATACAGACAAGCAGGACTACTGAAGTGCAGAGGGCTTTTGTGACCCTTGTATGAAAACAAACCTCGTCATGACACTCCCCAGCTTACAAGCTTTCAGGGGCTTCCACTTTGCTTGGAAGTTTGGAATAAGTCAGTCCAAACTTTTAGCCAAAATTATAAAGCCCTTGGTGATTTGTCTCCAGTTCTCTCTCCTGCCACATTCGTCTCTGCCCATCCTGCCCCCACTCCAAGCAGCCATCTGAGCTCCAGCCACTTCCACGCCCTGAGACCACCTGGCCTCTAGGCCTAGGTCTTGGCCCACCTTCCTGACACTCCCCCACACACTTGCCTTTCACCTGGTTAAACAACAGACCCCTCAAGGCTGAGTTGGGTTCTTTCCTACGTGCTTTCAAAGTGCCCAGTACTTAATTCTATGGTGGCATTTATCAGCTCATCACTTGGTATTTTACTTTTCCCCTTACTTGTCTGTGGTTCTTGCTAGACTGTGAGCACAGAAGGAGATGTCTTCTTGGGACAAAGAGACGAGCGATATGGGGGGAGAAGTCAACATATTCCTTACTGAATGACTACAGTGGAGGTGGGAACCTGGAACTATGACATAATTATTCCTTAGACCATGTGACTGGCCACGTCTTACATATCACCGGAACCCTCAGGCATTTATTACAAAAGAAACTTGCCAGGGGACAAGGAAGGAAGAAGAAAGGAGGGAATTGGGCTTAGGCAGTGCTTCTTAACCATCTCTGCACAGGAGGAATTCTTGGGAACCTTTGGGAAAATACCCGTGTCAGGCCCCAGCCCTGCAGATTCTGATTGAGTTGGACTGGCGCAGGGTGCAGGCATCTGGCTTTTTAAAAGACTCCCAGGGATTCTCAGGCGGGCCCAGGCTGAGAATCTCTGGTTAGGGAAGTGCAGGTTAAAGGGGCTGGGCGTGTCTGCAGAGTTTATGGGGGTCTTCAGGAGTAGAACAGGTCGCTCAGCTGCTCAGCTCGTCCTCTCTACTTCCTGGCCTTCCAGTTTCATTCCATTCTTCCAATCCCAAACTCCTTCACAGCACAATTCCCAAAGCTGCAAACATGCACGCTCACATGTACTCTGCTCCTGCCTTAACCCTGAATGGTAAAGATGAAGCGAGAAAGTCCATTACTAAACCAAAAACAAGCAATAAGACCTTGGCCAATTGTAGGGAACTGACATTTCGTGCGAACCCTTCTACGTGGCAGGCATGGCGTTAGGGTGCTTCACACAGGCTTTCTCAGGAGAAGTAGGATGCGATTTTTTAAAGTAAGCCTTTCAAGTGACTCTTTAGCTGGAAGCAAAGAGGAGACTTGGCTTTAGGAGAACTTCAGGTCTAAGGCTAGAGGTGGGTCTCTCCACCATTGGAAGGTGATCATGATAGACAGGGGTTCAGCTGCTCTCTGATGGGAAAGCCCAGGAAGGTGCTGGGGTTCCCGGGAGCTGCAGCCCAGGCCAGCCTTGGCAGTGCTTCTTAACCGTCTCTGCGCAGGAGACTGGCGGGACGTAGCAAAGCCTCTCTAGCGCTTCCACTGTGGCAGACCTCTCTCTCCCTCTTGTGACATTTTTCCCCCTTTATCTTTAATAAAGGACAATGGGTGATATAATGAAATAATCAACTAAATTACACCTAATAAAAGGTTATGGTCTCTTATAAAGTAATGCTTCCATCTAGTTTAAATTCACAAGTTTCCTTAGAATTGGTCCTGAGATGGGAATCATTTCAGACCCCTTTGATGGCAGTTGGGGGAGATATATTTTTTAACAGCTTTATTGAGATATAATTTACACATCATAAAATTCACCCAGTTAAAGTGCACAATTCAATGATTTCTAGTATATTTACAGACTGTTCAACCATCACCATAATCTAACTTTAGAACATTTTCATCATCTCCCTCCAAAAAGCCTCATACTCCTGAGCAGTCACCTAGGGGAGATATCTTTAACAGACCGTCACGGGCGTCATGCACTATTCCTCCAGGAACTGACAACATAGGCTTTTTTTTTCTCTCTTTTCTTTTAAAGGCGGCACCGGGGAGTGAACCTGGGAACTTGTACATGGTAAACCGGCACTCAACGAGCTGAGCTACACCTGCTCCCCTCATGGCCTCTTAAAGGGAACTTGGAGATTTAGTTAAGCCTCCTCCGCAGAAGAAATTGAGTCTCAGAGAGGCAAGCAAATTGGCAAAAGTCACACAGCTAATATGTGAGAGAGAGCCAGGTCTGTTGACTTGCTGTGAAGTTATTTTTTCCAATTACAAAATGCTGTGTCACTCCCTTTCTTCAAATCGATGCTGACAATAGACTAATGGTGTCAAGAAGATGCTAACTTCCCTGCTGTGGCCAGATGGGCTCATTTCCACAGCCTCGCATCTCACCGGCCCGACTGAGGAAGCAGAGAGTAGAGATGGGAGAGAGGAGAAATCTGTAAGCGTGTTGGATAGTGTCAGGAAGTGTTATAATGAGCTTATGCTGAGAATAATGCCGCGGCCTTTCTGAGCAGAGTGATTGGAAACACAGCCAGATGCATGGCTTGACCTTAGGAAGGTGTGGCCTTTCGTAGTGGTGGCTGCGGTCGCTGGTGGCCGACAGCAGTCTGATGTGTCAGGAATGTCAAGGTTTTGGGCTGGGAGTGGGGGTCTTTACTTGCCTGGCCACAGGGTTGCTGAGAGCCAGCGGAGGAGTGTGCGGCGGTTCTTCTCTTAGCCGCCACCCTCTGCTTCTTGCCTTTCACTGATGGTAACGCTCAGGGCCAGCCGGGCGTTGTTCAGAGGTCACTGGATAAAAGAGGGGGTTAGGTGTGGGGCAGGGGACTAGTTTGGTGAGCAAGAGCCGTCAGAATGTGTTGCAATAGCCCAATAGTCCTTCTGAACTCATAGATTTTTTTTAAAGATTTATTTATTTCTCTCCTCCCTCCCCTCCCCCGCCCTTTGTCTGCTCTGGGTGTCCATTCGCTGTATGTTCTTCTGTGTCTGCTTGTCTTCTCTTTAGAAGTGATCCTGGGGCCTTCCGGAGTGGGAGAGAGGCGCTCAATCTCTTGCGCCTCCTCAGCTCCCTGGTCTCCTGGTTCTCTTATCGTCTCTCCTCTGTGTCTCTTTTTGTTGTGTTATCTTGCTGCGCCAGCTCTCCTCGCGGGCCAGCTTGCCTTTCACCCGGAGGCCCCGGGAATCGAAACCTGGACCTCTCATTTGGTAGACGGGAGCCCAGTCACTTGAGTCATATCCGCTTCCCCTCATTGATTTTCACCTGCCCATCCTGGGGGGGGCTGCGAGGGCTGAAGTCTCCATGGGTGCTAAACATAGGCATGGGCATCCAAATAACAGAGGATGTGGGAAAGCCTCTAACTATAGACTCAGAAAGATCTAGACACAGCCCTGAAGCCCAGTCGTGGTGAGATTTGGGGTCCCCTTCCCCCTCTTCTGTTTGGTTCCTTTGGGAATCCACTCTATCTTCTCCACCCTAACTCACCTCTGGGTGTGTAGGCCCCATGGGGTGCTTGGAATGTCTCCAGCCAGGCTACTCAAGAGGCAGGTGCTCAAGCGTATTCTGATGAGACAGATGCCCGATTGCTGTGGGAAATGACACAGGTTCCTAGACAATGAGGCCCCAGAGGACAGTGACTGGCTTATTCATCTTTAAATTTCTGGTGTCTAGCAGAATGCCTGGCACATTTGTTTGCTGAATGAGAGAATGAGTAGTAGCATTTCACATCAAATGATGCATTATTATTCACAAAATGGTTTCCCATGCATGAACTCATCCTCACTACTGCCCCTACTTTACCACTGGAAGGGAGGCAAGACTGTTTTACAGATGAGGTCACACGGATGAGGTAGGAGAGGTGGATTTCAGAGTCTAAATTCACTGGCATTTTTATACAAGCGTCTTACCAAGACTACCCTTCCTGTTGTACTCTGCCAAAGCACTGAGAGAGCTATGAATAGAGAGATTCAGATCGATATTGGTGGTTTCTACATTTTGTTGCTAACTCTGGGATAGATATATTTCACCTAAGTCTCTCAATAGTGGCATTTTCACCCGGCTGCTTGCTAATCATTGCAGATGTATACGTTTCCAAATTACATTATGGATTAAATACACTTTAGGGGCTAGTCTGGTAAACTGGTGAATCCCCAGGTAGTTTGGAACAGCTATTTCCTGATTCAGATTTGCCATGATATGCTATTCTATCTAATACAGTTTTTGATCATTTCAATTAACTAGATTATAGCTTTATGGCCCTGGGTCTTTAGGCAACACATGTTCAAACATTCTCACTGCTTAATGAGATCCTTGTTCCTGTTGAACTTCTCTGACCTTATTGGAAATCAATGATTGCTTCTGATCTTCAGAATGTAATGGTGAGGAGACCTAGATGAAATCGCTAGAAGAAATGCTTTGAGATGGTAGGATGTGAGGAGCATGCTGTAATTAAAATAAATTATTCTGCTTAGAGGTATACCATATATATTAATAAAAAACTATTTTTAGAGCAATTTTAGGTTTGCAGAAAAATTGCACAGAAAGTACGGAGTTCCCATATATCTCCACCGACAGGTTCCCTATTATTAACATCTTGCGTTAATGTGGCACATTCGCTACAATGAATGAACCAATCTTGATACATCATAAACTGAGGTCCATGGCTTACATTAGGGTTCACTCTAGTGTTTACAGTGCTTTGGGTTCTGACAAATGTTTAGTGTCATGCGTCCACCGTTACGAGGCATGCCATATTTTAACTCTGTGAGAACTGTGCCTGAGGGAATGTCTCTGTGAGGAATTATTTCCCCCAAAGAGTTCGCATTATCACAGCCACCTCGGTAGGCGGTATCGCCTAACTCCTGGGCTGACACAGGGCTAGGGAAAGAAGAGAGCTTTCCTTTCCTAGCAACTGTTGCTAGGAGGGGCGTGGCTTCGTGGCGGGCTAGGGTGCGTTAGGCGCCCCTTCCCCCCCCACGCGGAGACTACAGTTCCCATGATGCTCGCAGGCGGGCTCGGCCGTGACGCACTCGGGCCGGTGGGGGCCGGGCGGGGGCGGCGGCTGCGGGGGTGTGGGGGCGCTGCGCTCCCGGCCGTGTCCCCTTCTCGAGCTCGGCCGCCGCCGCCGCCGCCGCCGCCGCCATGTTGGCTTGAGAGGCGATAACGGGAGGCGGCCGCGGCGTTTCTGACTGAAAAGTGGCGGAGTTGGAGAGCCAGAGCTCGGCGAGGAAGCCACTGCCGGGCCAAGGCGAGGGGGCCCGTCTCTTCCGGGGACCCGCCGCGGTCGGCGTCGCCCGGCGCTCCCCAGGCGGGGGAGGGGCGGGGCGGAGGGGGCGGGGGCGGCGGCGAAGGAGGCGGAAGGGGGAGCTGCGCCGCCCGAGGCGATGCGCCCGGAACCCCGGCCCGGCCGCCGCTGCTGCCTGGGGGCGCCCGCGGCCTGATCTCGAGGGGCCGTGGGGCTCCGCCACCGCCGCGCGCCCTCGCTCCCCTCGCTCCGCCCGGGCCGTCGCCCGCTGCAAACTACTTCCCTGCCCTTGAGCGCCGGCTGCTCCCCGCGCGGCCCTCGGCTGCGGCGGGCCCGGCCCGTGCTCGGCGGCCCGTCGCCCGCGCGTCCATGCCGAGCTCCCGGCGGCTCCGCACACGCGCGCCGCGGCCCTTTGCTCCTGCTTGATGAGGACCTGACTCGAGGGTGGCTGTGACTCATCGCCGGGGCGGATTTAACCCCCTCCCACCCCGTCCATGCCCGTGTGTCACTCGGCTCAGCCCACCTGGCGCGGCCGGTCCTGGGGCTGCTGCTGCTGCTGCCGCCGCCGCTGACGGAGGGCCCCGCCGCCCGGGCCAGCCCCGCTGCCGGCCCCCGAGCTCGCGCTGCGCGGCCGCCTCCGGAGTAACTTCTCTCTGGGAACGCACATTGCGAGCCCGTCGAAATCCT
Organism: Cabassous unicinctus; assembly: GCA_029593785.1. Taxonomy (NCBI): domain Eukaryota; kingdom Metazoa; phylum Chordata; class Mammalia; order Cingulata; family Chlamyphoridae; genus Cabassous; species Cabassous unicinctus. The sequence continues at coordinate 77 of JAQZBX010113260.1, read as the reverse complement.
TACGGCTTATTTCAGTGGCTGGAAGATCTCGGCTCTGAGTGTTCTGTTTTGGTTGTTTTTTTTTTGTTTTTTTTTTT
>JAQZBX010113259.1:0-10120 GCA_029593785.1 Cabassous unicinctus | reverse complement strand
CCCATCACTTAAATTGGAGGGAGGAAGTAGTCACAGAAGGAACGTGTGTGGAAAGCACTCATCGGTCAAGGTTGAGATCACTACTTGCCAATTTAAAGTTATTGGCCTGGGCTAGCAACCTGACGCAGAGGAAGCTAAAGCTTAATTTAAAAGACCATATTTTTATAAATAGAGTAGGTTGTCCAGAGAAAAACACACAGATATATCTTTGTGAAACTGATGAAGAAGACTGATCCCACAACAAGAAGTTGCCAAAATATAGCCATTTTGTTTTTAGGATTTCCTCAGTACCTAAACTGGTGTTGTGCACATAGTAAGTTAGAATAAGAGAATCGGGTCCATGATTTTGTAGTCCTGTTATATTACCTTTTGATTTGATTCAATTTAGAGTATCCAAATGGATTTTCTCCAAAATATACAAACAATATGCAGTTTATCATTACTATCAGTCCTAAATAAACTATTTTACCTGCTTTAATGAACAAAACAGTGCCTTTGAATATAGTGGGCATCCAATAAACGTCTGAATGATAAGGACATGAATGAATGAATTAGCCAGATTTTAACATCTGATGAAGGAAAGAAAGTTACCTGATTCTCAAATTGACCTATTCTCTCTTGTGGCTCCCTGCACCAAACTTTCAGAGCCAGGACGCCCACAATGAAAGAACACATCTGAATGAAGCTTCTCAATTGCTTTCTCATTACCACTGGGCTTTTGGCATCCAGCACGTCTTGGAGTCCTAGTGTTAAGGAATGCATTCAGAGCCTCTGCCGGCACAGGCATGTCACATTGATGCTTCTAAAACAAACTGGAGCTCAGGTTTGTTTCAAGTCTTCACTTGCTTTTCATGGAGGGTGTGCTGGCAGCTGTTGTCATCATTAGCCTGTGGCAATGGTTTTTTCCCTTAAATATCTAATGTCTCATATGAAAGCTTAAAGCTTATTAAACAGGGAGGGACTCTGGAATATGTGCCAATGTCAAACAGTAAAGTTTTTTATTTTCTCCTGTTGTAACAGCTTTAAAGATCTGAATTTCCAAGTCTCAGTCCCTAACACTACTCAGGATTTTAAAATTAGATAATGGGGTGAAAACAAGAGGATTCCAATTTCTTCTTTTCATTTATGATCTTTACCAGAGAGCTAGCAAATGAAAGATTTAGTGCCTCTAGGCACTTTTTTTTAATTCTCCTGTAATCCTAGCGTTTATGGGATGAGTGAGCTGTCCATCCATGGTTCTGTAAACTAGAGAGTTAGATATCTGAGTCTACATGCTAGAGAGGCTACAGCAGCATTAACATTTCTTTAGCAGCTGACTCAAGTGGCACATTCAGAAGCCCATAAAAACTAATGTTCATTGAGCATTTACTATGTGCCAGGCAATATCTTAAATGCTTTATATCACACAATTTTTTGCAACACACTTCGGGGTAGATATTTATCTTCATTTTCCAGATGAGAAAACCAAGGATTAAAGAGATTAGTAACTTGCCCAAGTTTGTACCCACTATAAGGAAGACTTTTTTAAAAAGGGCAATTAGCACTGTCTAATGTTATGAAAACATCCTCTCAATTAGACTGTACATTCTTCTAAGGTAAGAACTATATCTACTTCATCTTTTTATCCTCCACAATACCTGGAACAATGCCCCACACATACAAATTTCTTATAAAAGTTCACTGAACAAATAGAAGGCCCCATAGATCTAGAACAGCAGTATGCTTTTTTCTCTGGAATTTTCTAATTTTTTCATATTAGCGAATAAATTTAAGTTCCAGAACCCTCAAAGTCATTCATACCCATATACACACATACTTGTTTAACCAAGTATAAATCAGGGTCCCTTCTAATCCCAAAACGCACAAGCTTCTGGGGCCAAAAGCAATAGCAGCTTAATAGGTGAACCTCAACACTAAGCAACAGGTTGAGACAGGTAATTAAGGAAATCGCAGTGGAAATTTAGGGAAGTAGAATGCATTTATCAGAGTTGGAATTTGGCCAGAATCCTAAGGAAAACACCGATTACCCTTTGATAATATAAAGTACCATATAAACACTGTTAAACTGAATTTCTGTCTCAGTTAAGAATTTCAGAGACCCACAGAAAGGACACATTATCCTCTGTCTGATAAATTCTTCCATTGAGAAGGTTCTTTGTACTTTCATATTAACCCCTCTCATTCAACAAAGAAAATCTCTTGTTGTCATATTAGTAGTGAAAGTGAATCCTATTTAATGGAGTAGTTGGAAGTAAGAGGTCTTTCCAGTAGTACAATCTATTGTACACATTAAATTAATTTAGATAGTTCCCTTCTGCAAAGTATCACCATAGCCTCTGACATCTCAATATAGAAGAGACCCCAAGAGAGCTGATTTCATCAGAATGGAAACTTTTTCAGACAGCACCTTGCTGTGCAAGATAGTTTAGGTATGATTTTGCTTAGCCTGAAAGTGAGGAAATGAATTAGGTAACTTTCCAAGGTCTCTAGCCAACTTCAATTTAGGAATTATATTAAAAGTTTTAACCCAAAACATAAGAAATTTTTAAAACGTGGGAGAACTATAGATTTAAAAGCTATCCCAACTAAATACAATGTGTGGACCTTGTTTGAAACCTGATTTGAACAAACCAATCTTTTTTTTTTTTTTTACGATATAATTGGAGAAAATGAAAACTGAATATTTGATGGTATTAAGAAATTACTACTAACTTTTAGCTGTAATAATGATATTTTTGAGACATATACTGTAGTAGTTATAAATGTAATTACAAAATGCCTGGGATTGACATCAATATGATATGAGGTGGGAGAATTTGGTGGAGGATATAGATGAAACAAGATTGTCTATGTGTTGATAATTATTGAAGCATGGCAATGGGTATATGGGAGTTCATTACACTATTTTTACCACTTTTGTATTTGGAATTTTCCATAATAAAAACATTTTTAAAGAAAAAAGTAAATTAATTTGACTATTCACCATAGATGGTGGCATAGATAGGATGGGCCATGGTTCAAATGCAATTTTTGATATATTAGTAACACCACAATTTTCTTTTCTCGCAAAAAAAGCCATAAAAGAAAGCAAATGTATGACAGGGACATGATCATAACAATAATTTTGAATTTCCACTAATTCGTAAAGTAAGTAAATTCTTCTAAAACATAATTTGAACTAAAACATGAACCTTATATTATTACTTCGTGTATGTTTGAAATTTTCCATTATAAAAAGTTTTAAAAAAAATGAATCTCAAACTCAAGCAAATCACAATTATTTTCTAAATTCCAGGCTGAGCTGAAACCAATTAGTTAATGATGTTTTATTGAACAATAGATAAATCCAAAGCACTTTTTTAAAAGCACTTTACTTTTAAATATCTAATATATTTATTCATTGCTTGTTTGTAAACATTCAAATGATATTTACTGAGTTACTACATATTCCCATTAACATGCTAAAAGATATTGTGAATTCCAGACAAGAAAAATATGGTCTCTGCCTTCAAGAATTTACAGACTAATTTTTTACTTTTTTATTTTTTGTTTTGTTTTTTGTTCTTTCTTTTTTCTTTTTTTAACAGCCTAATTTAAAAGATGAGATTTACATAGGAAATAATTAGGGCATAATAAAAGTCTGAATACTCAATAAATTAATGCACAGTGCTAATTAAACTATATTTTGTAAAAAATAAATAAAAACTATGCTCTCTAAACAAAACTGAAACCAAGCAATTTCTCATTCAGTCCAAATTCCTACATCTCTCTATTTACTTCATTTATAATTATTGTTTTTATTACTGCTTCAATGTTGTTTTAAAGATTCTGTTGCTGCCTTAAGTCTTTTAAGCATATATGGTGGGCTGAAAATTGACCTCACATGATCCCAACTGCCTACTGTTCATTCCTTTGTGTAATCTCCTCCCCTTGATTGTGGGCTTCTAACCAATAGAATATGACAGAGATGATCGGATGGCTTGTCACTCCTGTGATGATGTTATGCTATATATAACTCTGTCTCTCTAGCAGAGTCACTTTAGATCCCCTTCCTGGCTTCATAAAATAAGCAGTCAGCCATGTTGGGAAAGCCCACATGACAAGTCTACTGGCAGCCTAAAGAACAGCAGGCAGCTGCTAGGATCTGAGGGCAGCCTCTAGTCAACAGCCAGCAGGAAGCTGGGGTCCTCAGTACTAGAGTCACAAAAAAATTAATTCAGCCAACAACTTGAGTGAGCTCAGAAGCAGATTCTTCCCCAGTCAAGTCTCCAAATGAGAATACAACCAACACCTTGATTGCAGCTTTGTGAACCTCTAAGCCAGGGGGTCTTAACCTTTTTGTTCCATGGACTACTTTGCCAGTCAGGTGAAATGAATACTACTGTAATTTATTTACTGTACACATTCATAAGTGAAGGAAATGCTAGATTTCAGGTAGAGGTAATTGAAAATAAATATATTAAGTTGATGTTTTTCAATGCAAGCTCACGGACCCCCTGAAATCTTTTCATGGACCCCCAAGTGTCCCCTGCCCTAAGCAGAGGAGTCTGTTAAGCCAGTGTCCAGATTCCTGATCCATAGAAACTGTGGAGTAATATATGTGTGTTGTTTTAAGCCAGTGAGTTTATTGTAATGTATTACACAGCAAGAGAAAACTAATATAGCATAAATTTTAAAATAACATGTAAGAGCTAACTGAATCCTGCAAATGTGCTATATCTTGTGTGTTTTATTTGTTTTGGTTTGTTTTAAAGTAAAACCAGAAGATTTTGCCTGACTAAAGTCATAATGTCTATTAAAAGGACTTCTATTCCATCCTGGGAAGAAAAACTTTTCAGATTTACTCAGATTTCTAGGAGAACACAGTGATTCCAGGGAAATAACCTAAGAAAATTGTACTGTGTTATATCTGAGATTGATAGGAAAATGGACAGTATATCCATTAATCTCCAACTTTTAAACCTACTTTGAATTCCTGGAACTAACTCCACTTGATCATTATGTATTATCTTTTTTTATATATTATTGAATTTGATTTGCTAAAATTTTGTTAAGAATTTTTGAATTTATGTCAATGAGGGACATAGGTCTGTAGTTTCCTTTTCTTATAATAACATTGTGTAGCTTTGGTATCAGGGTAATCTGTCCTTATAGAATGAATCAGAAAACATTCCCTCTTCTTCAATTTTCTGGAAAAGTTTGTGTAAAGTTGGCATTATTTCTTCCTTAAATGTTTCATAAAATTCACCAGGGAAACCAATCTGGGCCTGGAGTTGTTGGATTTTTTCCCCTCCAGCAAGATTTTTAACTACAAATTCAACTGCCCTAATAAATATAGGGCTATTTGGGTAATCTGTTTAACCTTGAGTGAGCTTTGGTAGTTTTATGTCCTTCAAGGAATTTCTCCATCTCAGCTATGTTTTTGTTGTTGTTTTGTTGTTTGTTTGTTGTGTTTTAGGAGGTACCGGAGATTGAACCTAGGTTCTCCTACATGGGAAGCAGGTGCTCAACCACTTGAGCTACATCTGCTTCCCTTAGCTATGTTTTGAAATATATTGCCATAAATTGTATAATATTTCCTTATTACTCCTTTATTATCCTTTTAATGTATATTATCCCTAATATCTATAAAATCTGTGGTAATGTCACCTTTTTCGTTCCTGATATTGGTAATTTGTATTTTCTTTCATTTTTTTTTCTGATTAGTTTGACTAGAAATTTATCCATTTTCTTGACCTGCTCAAATAATCAGGTTTTGGCTGCACTGATTTTTCTTTATTTACAATTTCATCAACTTGTGCTCTTGTCATTATTGTTTTCTTTTTTCTCTGTACTCTGTTTTAATTTACTCTGTTTTTTAGTTTCTTAAAATAGAAGCTAAGATCATTCATTCAAGCCTTTCCTCTTTACTAATATAGGAATTTTTTTAAATATATTTTTTATTTATTTTTAAAAGATACTTAGATTACATAAATTGTTACATTAAAAAATATAAGGGATTCCCATATGCCCCACTCTCCACACCTCCCGTTTTTCCCCACATCAACAACTTCTTTCATTAGTGTGGTACATTCATTGCAATTGATGAACACATTCTGGAGCATTGCCACTAAGCATGGACTATAGTTTACATTAGTTTACACTCTCTCCCATTCAATTCTGTAGGCTATGGCAGGATATATAATGGCCTGTATCTGTCACCACAATGTCATCCAGGTCAATTCCAAGTCCTGAAAATGCCCCCATATTACACCTCTTTTTCCCTCTCTCTGACTTCAGCACCTCTATTGGCCATCTCCACATCAATGATATAATTTCTTCCATTGCTAGAATCACAATAAGTCTATAGTAGAACACCAGTAAGTCTACTCTAGTCCATATTTTATTCGCCAATCTTGAAATATTTAGGATGGTGATGCCCACTCCACCTCTAATTGAGAGAGGACTTCGATCTCATATGGCTGATGGATGGGACTCTCTTGCTTGCAGTTGTAGACTCTCTCGGTTCCTTGGTGTGGTGGTTGTCCATCCTCATGTCCCCATCAGCTGTCCTGGGTGAGTCCAATGAACTGGAGAGTAGGTGCTACAACTCTGCTGAGGCTCAGGGCCCAGCCAGCACATGGACAGCCCAGAGATTCAAGTCTCCTGGACATACACCTACCAACTCCAGCACCAACTATAGGTTCAAACAAAAGGGATAGAAGAGGCATGTGTAAAGAAGTCACATCTGAGTCCAACTCTGTCACACTCAGGAGCACAATCTCCAAAGTAGGGTCCACTGGCAAGGCAACTAATATAGGCATTTAATACTATAAATTTCTCTATCAGGTTTTGCTTTGTGTATTTTGAAGTCTATGATTAGGCATAAAAATATTTAGGACTGTTATATCCTCTTGATGAATTGGCCCTTTTATTATTATGAAATGACCCTATTTAGCCCTGATAATATTCTTTGCTCTGAAATCTACTTTGTTTGATATCATTATAGCTATTCCAACTTACCTTTGATTTAGTGTTAGTATGGTATAACTTTGTTCATCCTTTCATATTTAACTCTTTGTGTGTCTTCAAATTTAAAATGGGTTTCTAGTAAACATTTCAAGATCATTCACATTTAATGCAATTATTAATATGGTTGGTTTAATTCTACCATCTTGCTATTTAATTTCTATTTTCCCCATCTGTACTTTGTGCCCTTTTTCTTACCTTCAAGTAATATTATATCCACTTCATATATAGTATAAGACTGTTACAATAGTATACTTTCATTTCATCCCCCCTTGCCTTTGTGCTGTTGTTTTCATATACTTTATTTCTGCAGGTGTTATAAATATTGTTAGTATATTTGCTTTAATAGCAATTATCTTTTAAGGGGATTTTTAAAATAAGAAAAAAAAGTCTTCTATATTTACCCACAAATTTACCATTTCCAGTCTTCTTCATTCTTTTCTGTAGTCCTAGATTTCTATCTGGTATCATTTTCCCTCTGTTTGAAGGGTGCCATTTTCTTATAGTGTAGTTCTAATAGTGATTACTTATTTCATTTTGTATGTCTGAAAATGTCTATTTTCCTTCATTTCTGAAAAATATTTCCACTTGGTATAGAATTGTAAGTTGACAGGTTTGGTTTGTTGTTGTTTTTTCCAGCACTTTGAGGATGGTGCTCCACTGTGTTCTGGCTCACACTGTTTCCAATAAGAAGTCTGCTGTAATTCTTACCTTTATTCCTCAGTACATAATGGGTCCTTTTTTCACAGTTGCATTTAATGTTTTCTCTTTATCTCTGGTTTTTTAATACTTTCTCTTTATCACTGGTTTATTACAATGTGCATTGGTGTAGATTTCTTCATGATTCTTGTGCTTAGAGTTTGTTAGCTTCTTGGAGCACAAGATTTATTATTTTCCATTATTATTTTTTTTCAAATAATTTCTCTGTTCCTCCCTCTCATTTCTCTCCCTTAGTGATTCCATGTTCATATATATATTAGGCTACTTGAATTTGTCCCACAATTCACTGATGCACTGTTTTGTTTTGCATTGTTTTTCAGTCTTTTTCTATCTGTGTTTCAATTTGAATATTTTCTATTGTTATGTCTTCTGTTCACTAATCTTTTCTACTACAGGTCTAATCTACTGTTAATCCCATACAGTGCATTTTTCATCTCAGAAGTTATTTTATTCTTTTCCCCTAGAAGTCAAATTTGGGTCTTTTATAATATCTTTCATGTCTCTACTTAACATGTTCAATCTTTCCTCTACATTCTTGAAGATAAGACTATAGGTATGATAACCGTTTTAATGTCCTTATCTACTAATTTATCATTTGTATAGTTTCTGGGTCTATTTCTATTGCTTTTTCTCCTTGTTGTGCATCATATTTTCCTGCTTCTGTGCATGCTTGGTAATTTTTGATTGGATGCCATACATTAAGATTTTACCTTGTTGAGTGCTGGATATGTTTGTATTCCTAAAATTATTTTGCACTTTGTTCTGGGGTGCAATTAACTTACTTTCCAGGCTTACTTTTAAGCTCTGCTAGGTGGGGCAAGGGCAGCATTTAGCTGAGGGCTAATTTTGCCCCACTACTGGGACAATATCTTTCTGAGCACTCTACCTGCTGCTCCATGAATTATAAGATTGTGTACTATGATTGCTGGGAGAAATATTCCCTCTGATCCTTTTGGGTCCTTCTTTCCCTAGCCTTGGGCAGTTTCTTCACATGCTTGTGCAAATCATTATTTAAATGAAGACTCAAGGGGAAACCCTCTGCAGAGCTCCAGGGCTCTCTTTCTGTGCAGCTATGTCTCTGGTACTCTGCCTGTGAATTCTATTCACCTTGGCCTCCCGTGACTTCCATCTCTGTCTTTTCAACTCAAGGGTACTGCTGTTTTACACATGGGATTCTCCTTCTTTACTGCACTGTGGAAACTCTCTCCAGGCAGTACTCTAGACCAATTATAGTGCTTTCCTCATTTGTTTCCCTACTCTTAGTGATTACTGTTCTTCACCACCTGATCTCATTGCCTGAAAACTTGTTTCATGAATTGTGTTGATATTATGGCTTTCAGCCAGGAGAATAAATACAGTTTCTGTTCTCCATCTTGGCAAGAGGCAGAGGTCTTTTGCTAATCTTAAATAGTACACAATGGGTGTAAATACCCTGTCCATGAAATTTGGTATTCCTCATCCTGAGAACTACATTTTTGTCTCACACAATACAATATCTCACTTAGTGCTAAACCACTAAAGAAAAAGCCAAGGTTGTTTATTATGAAAATTATTTGGACAAGTATAGATTTACTCCTATTTTGAAGAAATGAAGGTTTGTGACACTGAGTTGTACACATCCAAGTTGTTGGAAATGCACACTGACAATTTTGTTCTAGGGATAGATACATTTACCCTGTATAATCCAATAAATATAACTTTTCAGTCCCTTTAAAACAGGGGGGAAATTGAGCGCAAACAATTAAGTGTATTTTATCTTTAAACTCTTCTTTTTTAAAAAACTTCATTAGTGGTTTTGCTTAGTTTTCCAAAGGACTCTGTGCCAGAAGAACATGGAATTTGTACTATTAAATTCTATAAAGTGGATAGGAATTGCTGCCAAGGCCTCCAGCAAGAGCTTTCAGAATATGGTAAATGGCAGGAAATCTATTTAGGAGATTTCTTAAGCCCATTTCATCACAGTTTGTGTACTCTCAAAGGGCCCTCTTTACTGACTTATGAAGTAGTAATGGTGTATCATTCACTAGTTCTGGGTTTTTTTTTATTCAAAACAATTGTTGGGTGGTTTATTAGTCAGCCAAAGAGGTGCTGGTGCAAAATACCAGAAATCTGTTGGCTTTCATAAAGGGTATTTATTTGGGGTAAAAGCTTATAGTTATGAGGTCCTAAAGAGTCCAACTCAAAGTTACTCCCTTACCAAACTCTGTTGCCATGTGTTGAAGCAAGATGGTGGGTAACATCTGTGAGGGTTCAGCCGTCCTCTTCCCTCTTAAGGCTCTGTAGGTCCAGCTTCTTCCAATCTCAGCTGTAGGCTGGCATGGGGCTCATCTCTCTTCCCAGAGCTCATTTCTATCCAGGCTAAGCTGCTCTGGTCTCTTCACAAGGTCAGCTG
>JAQZBX010113258.1:0-10061 GCA_029593785.1 Cabassous unicinctus | reverse complement strand
TAATACACTGAAGTCAGGCCCCAAATCAAGTGAAATAAGGGAGCATATGAACACTAGGGATTGGCAGTTTCATGGTTGAAATTACAATGGGCTGAACCCAAAGACAGAAGTCAAAGGAAATCTGAAGAGAAAGAACACAGCACCATGTTATGTGATGCCATTATACCAGTCAATAAAACCTTGGATCACCGGCCCTCAGTGACATGATTTTGGGCTTCTAACCTCCAAATCATGAGCCCCAAATTTTCTGTTTGTAAGCAAGCCCATTGTGAATTATTTGTAATAGCAGCTTGGCAAATAGAGAGGGTCAGCTGTACTTTAAAAGAAATTCCTTTCATTAAAATATCATATATATATGGGAAAGTGCCCTATCATAAGTTCAGTGAATTCTCAATAACTGAAATAAGCTCTATATCCAGAAGCCAGAAAAATGCAGATCATGGCCAGGTTCCAAGAGGATTCTTTGTTTCTAGTTGCTGTCCCAATCCCAGGGTGACCACTTTGAAGAATTTAAGCAGCAGAAGTTATTTTTGCCCTTTTTGACCTTTATAAATTACATCATATATTTTATCTTTTTATGTGTCTGACTTTTTGTCAGCATTCTGCTTGCAAGTCTCATTTTTTCTGTATTTTTAAATTACAATTATACATAATTTCCTAGCAATTCATATAACAGAAGTCAGATTATATTTCTCTGGCCAAAATGTTGCACATGATAAGGGAGAAATAATAATGGCCTTCCAAGGATGTCTATGTACTAATTCCAGGAACCTTAATATGTTATGTTACATGTTGGAGAGGAACTAAATTAACAGATAACATTAATGTTGCTAATCAGCTGACATATTTAGGGAGATTATCTTGGATTATTAGGCTGGCACCAAAATGTGATTGAGAAAGGCAGAAAATTGACTTTCAAAATGTGAGAAAAACTCAAAGGACATTTTTTTCTAGCTTGATGATAGCAGGGCCTATGATCCAAGGAATGGGTGAAGCAGCTACAAGCTGGAGAAGCAAAAAAAGGGGATTCTTCTTAGAGCCTCCAACAAAGAACAGAGCCCTGCTGTTTTTATTGTTTTAAGGCACAAGGATTATGGTAACTTGTTAAAGCAGAATTAGGAAACTAGTACACATGATAAGCCCTGGATTCCTGGGATGGCTGTGAGATTGTGGTTTAGAGCTAAGTATATTGCCACCACCCTCAACAAAAAATTCAGTGATCTCTTAAGGAAAAAGGTCAGCATGGGTATGGGAAAGGCAAGGAGTTTGTACCTAGAATAATTTGGCAAGATAGTTTTCAAAATGTGGAGGAGATTTTGTACTGTTTTAATTGAACTATGTAATAAAGCTGAGTTTAACAAAATTTGGAATATTGGCTTATATCTAAATAGATATATCAATTATGAATAATTGTAATTAAATCAAGTAAATAAGGAGTGATTATATTATAAAAGTGATCTCAAAACAAATGAGTTAAGGAGGATTTGAAATAAAAGGTGTTTGTACATATGGACATTTGTTTAGCAGCAAAGTAAAGTTAAATTCCTATCTTAACACTAATTACCACAGTAAATTGACATTGGAGGAAAGTTAAAAAATAGCATAAGATTACTAGAAGAAAGTACAGAATAACTATGTAAGAATAAATTAAGATGAAATAAATACAAAAAATAAAAGAAAACATAATTGATAGACACCTGCCCATTTTAAACTAGATGTTAAAAACATTATAAAAAATGAGCAAGATTTGAAAAACTAAGGAATGCATTTAGAACATTTATATAATGTTCAACGTATTGGATATTACAAAACATGATTATGTGGACATAAAAATTAAATCATCCAGGAAACCTAATTTCCTTATAATAGTTTACAAAATAAATTAGAAATACCCAGTCATGGTGAGGGTGTGTTAAATTATGGAAACTGGATTGCCAGTGGAAGGTGTCTTATCCATGTAAGTGTCTTACTTTTCGGTTTGTTTTGTTTTAAGGTTGCAACCACCAGACTTACCTTCCATTTTCAGAGAGCAGATCTCCAGGAGTGGGATTTTAAAATAAAAGGATTACTGATTCCTTTGAGGTTTAACAATTTCATCATGATTCACTCCAGTCTGGTACCCCTTATTCATCCAAATAAGTTTGATAAATGGCTTTCCTATTTCTGAAAAAAAAAAGGCTTTTGGGATTATTTTGTGGATTGCTTTGAATGTGTAAATCAGTTTGGGTAGAACTGACATTTTAACAATATTTAGTCTTCCAGTCCATGGACAGAAAATATCCTTCCATTTATTTAAGTCTTCTTCAGCCTCTTTTAGCAATGTTTTGTAGTTTTCTTAATACAGGTCTTTTATGTCCTTGCTTAAGTCTCTACCTAAATATTTGATCTTTAGTCACTATTATAAATGGAATTTTTCTAATTTCCATCTGAGATTTCTCATCAGTAGTGCATAAAAACACTTCTGAATTTTCCATATTAATCTTGTATCCCACCATTTTGCAGAACTAGTCTATTAATTCTATTAGCTTTCTTGTTTATTTTTCAGGATTTTCTAAAAATAAGATCATATAATTAGGGAATAGAAAAAGTTGTACTTCTTCCTTTTCTATTTGGGTGCCTTTTATTTCTTTATTTTTAGCTCTTTTTTAATATATTTTTTTATTTTTTAAAGATACTTAGATTACATAAATGTTACTTAACAAATATAGAGATTCCCATATGCCCTGCTCCCCGTACCTCCCACATTTTCCCACATAAACAACATCTTCCATTAGTGTGGTATATTCATTGGAATTGATAAATGCATTTTGGGGCATTGCCACTAAGCATGGATTAAAGTTTACATTGTAGTTTATATTGTTTCCCACACAATTCTGTAGGTTATGGGAAAATATATAATGGCCTATATCTGTCATTTCAATGTCATTCAGGATGATTCCTAAGTCCTGAAAATGCCCATGTATTACACTTGCTTACCCTCTCTTTGCCCTCAGAGCCTCCAGTGGCCACCATCTCCACATCAATGTTGTGATTTCTTCCATTGCTAGAATCATAAGTCTATAGTAGAATACCAGTAAGTCTACTATTGTCCATAGTTCATTCCCCAATCCTGATGGCTGGGATGGTGATGTCTACTCCAGCTCTAATTGATAGGAGTCTCAGATCCCATACAGCCAAAGGATATGACTCACTTGATTGCAGTTGTAGGTTCCTTCATTTCTCAGTATGGTGGTTGTCCATCCTCAACTCTTTCTCAGTTGTACTGGGTGAGTCCAATGAAATGGAGAGTAGGTGTAGCAACTCTTCTGAGCCTCAGGGAACAGCTGGCACATGGAGATCCCAAATATTTAAATCTTTTGGATGTACACCTACCAACTCCAGCAACAACTTAGGTTCAAATAAAAGGGACAGATGAGCCATGCATAGGGAAGCCAAAACTGAGTCCAACTCTGTCACTCTCAGGAGCACAAACTCCAAAGCAGGGCCCAAAGGCAAAGCACCAAACCCAGAGGCTATCCACCCTGATCATAGGACTTGGGTTTCCCCAGAGCCCTCTGGAGGCCCAATATTTGGGATAGTTTCTACATTGGCAGTCTATGAGATCTTGCTGATATGTACAAAAGGTTTACTTCTGGGATGACCTCCTCACTCAATTTGAAGTCCCTTAGCCATATAAATCCATTTGTCTTTACCATTACCCCCTTTTATTTGAGGTTTTTTTTCCAGTTGCATTGCTAGTTGGTGCTTGGTAGCAATCCCTCAGTTATAAGAAGCATCATCCCTGGGAGTCATGTCCCATGCTGGGGTAAGTAATGCATATATATGCTGAGTTTGGCTTAGAGAGAGGCCACAATTGAGCAACAAGAAGGCACCCAGGAGGTAATTCCCAGGCATTATAATACCCTATAACACAAGGCTAAGTTTCAATTTCAAGAGCAAAGTCTCATAAGCATAGTCCTCAATATCAAGGGCCCATTAATGAACTGTCCTCCTTCACTAGTCATTGCCCCTGTATTTGGGGGTTTGTTGCTCTTCCATTAGAGAATGTGACATCTCTCTCCAGGATGGGAATTCAGTATTTGTTTGGTTATTGTGTGAATCTTGTGACAATGCCCCATGAACATTTGAACACATTTATATACCTTATATGTATGTCTAGGTCAAATTTTCCCATGATCCCCCATCACTGACACCCCACGCCAATGATCCTCCCCTGCCCCAGTTGTAACCATTCTGTGATCCAAAGCTTCTTCAAAAATGAATCCATTAAAATAGCCAAATACAATTAATAGGAAAATGAAATAATAATGATGAGTTTAAATATAAGAAATAACATACATAAATTTTTTTAAATAACAATAAAATGAAATTTAAAATTGGTATATTAAAAAATAATATTTTTAAAATTTTTTGTCAATTTGCCTTTCCTCACTGTAATATCTGTTGTCCTGTATGTACAGTGACATTTTCTTCTGTTTATTCCCCAGTGTCTTACTGTTTTCATTTTGTTTCAAAGCTCACAGAAAATTCCCATACAGAATACAGGGAAGTCCCATATACCCAACATCCTTCTGCTTTTTCCCCTACCCATATTAATGCCTTTTTATATGTGGATGGTACATTTATTACAACTGATATACAAATAGTGAAATATAGCTAGTAACCATGTTCAATGGTTGACACTATGGTTTACATTTCACATGATACACATTTATAAATTTTGATGATATTTAACATGGCCTCTGCCAATCATTGCAAGATCATCTAGAACACTTCCATAGCCTATTAAATATCCCTGTTCCATTTATTCTATTCCTCCCTCCCCCTCCCCTCAGGGTCCACAGTGACCTCCTGGCTTCACTCCTTGGATGACAAGATTCGTAGTTACTTGGAACAACACTGAAGTCTTGACACACTGTTTTGTGAAGGAGTTCAATTAAATGCCATGACTGCTGACAGAAAGCAGGCTGCCTTGGTATGTATAGGACAGGCGTCTCTAGTCTCAAGACACTAAGATAAGATCTGGTAGGAGCCTGGTGGAGAAGCATTCTATGCTTCAAGTAGTGTATCTAGTATATGTCAGATAATGATTAACAAGGTCTGTTATGTGCAGGAATGTAAGGAGAACTGAACCATTAACCCTAAAGACTTGCTGACTTTAGTAACGTGTAGTCAGTCACGTATCTATTGCCTTTTCATATGCACACACATATTTTCTTTGATCTAAAGCTAAATAAAAGCCACGATACTTTATGCAGTGGCACTCTCCTCCTTTGGGTGGAGTGTCCCCGGACCCTGGTTATTTCTCATCTTTTCTTATCCATGGCACATTTTAAAGGGCCTAATTCCAGAACATCAACATTTGGTGCCCGAACACAGACCTGAAAAGGCAACTTTTCTTTCAGTCAGTGTGCATGAACCAAGGAGCTCCTCAAAGTGGTTTGAAAAAAGAAAGGTAAGTTACATCCTCAGGATCATTAGGGAAATGGGGAATCAGCAGTGGAACTTTGAAGAGTACTCTAGAGTGTTAAAAACTTTATTAAAAAGCACCAATGTAACTAATAAATCCTTGGCTCTTGAGGAATATTTTTCTCTTGTACATAAACATTGTTATTGGTTTCAGCTGCAAGAGTGGGATATTTTAAATCTGAAACAATGGAAGTTATTCGTGTAAGCTTTATAAAGGGCTTATCAAAAGGGACAGATAATTCCCATACATGTATGGTCTTTGTGTAGTGTTATTTCTGTTGCTCTTGAACCATTACAATCAGATGAAAATGAAGATATTAAACAGGATACTACTATCGCTGGACCAATAGCAGAATGAACTGATGTTGACTCTAATGAAAATATATATGAAAAATTCATGAACAGCCAAAAATAGATAAACTCATGCCTAATAAAAGGGAAGAAAAGAAAAAGGGAGTTTATGGAACTTTTCCAGCGGACCTTATGCCATCCACTCCAAACTAGTGTGAGAGCTCCATCTAGCAGCAATAATAGATCAATACCAACTCGTGTGTGTCCGATATGCCAGAAAGGGTTACCTTGGACCAATGAATGCCATTCTAGATATCATAAGAATGGCAGTCTCATTAATAAGTTGGAAAACTTATGGGGAAGAGCCTTGTTATACCAATGGGGAGCTTATTTGAATATTCCTCATGTTTCTGATACAGCTAAACATCTTATTACTCTGGCCCTTAAGCCTCTTTAAACAGAATCTAGTAAGTCCTCTGAAAATGCAGAGGCAGAGGATTCTGTCCCTGATCAGCTTGAAGCTGATTTACATCTGTAAATCATTGTTTCAGAACATGAATGTTCTGAAAGTGACCATGCAGAACCTCCTACAGGAGCTTGTGTTGCCATGGCTACCACAAGGGGTCCCTAAGGCAATTTTCAAGCTATTAATAGCCCTTCAGCACCAGCTGTCAAAATTAACCCTTTAGTTCCAGCTGCAGACATTGTTGTGCCCAAAGAAACTTCCCTTAACCCGCCATTTCCCCAGCATGATTAAGTTAAGTTTCCTAAACCCCTTTTATGAGCCATCATTAAATCTTCATAAAACATCTGTGAAAATTCCTTTACCACAGACCACACTCATGGAAAGCATAGCACAAGCAAGTAAATCACATTTGCAGCTTGTTCTGGGTTGCAGAACCTGTTTTAACTCTGGAAAGGCTGGTCATTATCAAAAGGATTTTAAAAAGCAGCCCTCTCCAACAGCACCACCTGTTTGAAATTCACAATGGATTAATGTTAATTCTGCCCCCACAGCTTTCAGATCCTCAGCAAACTCATGCCCTGCCACCTAGGGAAGTGCCGGCCTGAACTTTGCCACTACCAAAAAATTAATACTTAAGAAACAAAATAAAGTGTGTTTAGCCAATTAAGGAGCAAAAGGGATTATTCCAAAAAATATAGTAAGATTAATATCAGAAGGATCTAGCATTAGTTGCAGGGGCATCACTATTCTGACAAAGAGTTAACTAAAATAAGGAAAACATTGCAGCAGCAACTTTGTAAACCTCCTACTGCTGACATAATGATAAGGCTGTGGGATGATAGAGGCTAATAAAATTAAACCACTGGAAAAGTAAGAAAACTTAGCAATACAGTGTCCAGAAAAATTCTCAAAAGCAGTAAAATCAAAGATGTATGTTTCTATTGATGTGTTGTAACTTGTTTTGTGTTTGTCTGTTTGTTCATTGTCAGTGTATATTTTGATACTTCTGGATGGTAATATTACATTGATAAATGAAAATTATTATAAGAGCTCTATTCAAATGGCCAGA
This sequence comes from Cabassous unicinctus, assembly GCA_029593785.1. NCBI lineage: Eukaryota > Metazoa > Chordata > Mammalia > Cingulata > Chlamyphoridae > Cabassous > Cabassous unicinctus. The sequence goes on along the minus strand of JAQZBX010113258.1, from coordinate 2,766 downwards.
AATTAAATAAGCACTTATATTAATAACTATATATTGGAATTAATTTAAAATAAAAAATATTTATGATCAAATTAAATCATTATTCTAACAAGTTTCTTTAATGTTGATGGTAATTGTATGTTGTCAGAAGTTTGCTTGGAAACAGTTTCCAAAATCATTTTGGTAACTTAAGTATGGAAGGTATATAGAATGTGCTTTTATTATTAAAGTAAAGAAAGTAATTTTATCCTGCGATAAAATGACTAGTTATTAAAACAAAGTTAATGTTTTATTTTTTCTCAAAGTTTCTCAAGTCATTAATCTGTTTTAGAAAAGTTTGCACAGAGTTTTTCTCCTGAATAATCAGTATGCAAAAAAGAAAGTCTGTTTTATCAAAGTAGCTTCTTATACTTTAACCTTATTGTTTCCTTGAAGAAACAATTTTTCACTTTTAAAAGAACATAATGTTTAAACCTGCTATCTCAAAAAGCAGCTCTTTATTTCAAACTGTTACAAATGATTTTTTCTGTTACCTAGAAAAAGATAAAATACTAAAAATATTTAAGTTCATGTGATATATTATAAATTGAATGAAGTATTTAAAACTGTTGTACAATTAAAAGAAAATTTTTAACTTTATAACAATTAAAGTTGTATGAATAAAATGTTCAAATGAAAACTTTAAAAGTGTATAAAATTCCTGAAAATTTAACAATATTTCAGTATAATACTAAATAAATGTATAATATTATTAATCATAATTTTAATTATTTTAAAATATAATAATATGTTTCACAAAAACTACCTCTCTGACTAAAAATCAAAAGGCAGATGCTTTAATTTAAGTTCATCTGATTTACCCCACTTCTGCTAAAAAACAAAAAACAAATCTATAACTACAAAAAAAAAAAAACAGCAGCTGTTGGCTGCCATGTGTAGTGCATAACAGGAAATATAGCAAATTAAAATAACACCACTGCAATGTGCAGGATTCCCAAATATTACCAGCTTGTTACAAGAAATTAATCTTCTTAAACAACTCAAGCCAGCCCACATTCCCCTTTCTGTAAAATATCAAACAATAAATTAACTTTATATTCATCATTGTGGGCTACAGCCCCATTTCTATTTATAATGTTAACAACAAAACCAACACAGGTACTAAAATTACATCTTAATGTATTGCCTCACAGACCAAATAGGAAATAATAATTTGTTTTTACCTATGCCTCAAACTATACAAAATAAAGAAATTAGGGTCATTCTAATCATGCTACTAAAAATCTTAAATGCATAAAAAATAAAAGTTTATTCATTGGATGTCTGCTGGTTAAAAGTCTTATTAATTTTTGTTGTTATATAATCTACTGCAGTTATGAATTATGTGTAACATATTTAAATACCAATCAAAACTATAATATACTACATTGCATACTTAAGTAATTTAATAACTAGTATGTTATACATAAATGTATTTTATTATATGTATATCTTAACATTTTTCATATTTCAGGAAAAATAATGGAAACTAACATAAAAAGCACATCAAGGATATTTTGTAACAAATTAAAAAAGATAAAGTACATTTCAAAAGATGTTGTATTCCTCCCTGGAGGAGCTGGCCACTCTCCCAGGGACTGATGCATAAACCTTAAATTATGCTGCCCAAGGAGTGTTGTGCTCCTTCCTGGGGAGGCTGGCCCCTTCCTCCAAAATACTCACAAGTTGGCATCTATAGTATCAAATTCATTAATCCTAAGCACAGTCAACCAAAACTCTAGTATCAGTTGCTAATTCAACACTTCCCAGCTAAAAGCTAAATACTGATAAGTGTATATATAAAACTGTTTTATGTATTTTTCATTCTGTAACTTTGTTCAATATTAACTTAATCTTTTAATTGATTATATTATTCACATTTCTCACTCTAATTGTCAGTAATAAGCTTATTAAACTAAATATACATATTAACATTTATCTTGTATTTTCCCAGGATTCTAGCCAACAATAAGCCAAGTATATCAGTGTATCTCCTGGTTTGGTAAGCATGTGAATGCATGTATATATATTATAAAATATTGGAATATAACAGTTAAACCCCTGTTTATAAACAATCCTTCTCTTATTTTATATTCTTTCAATTATTTACAAAAATACATTAACTAAATATCAATTAAAGATCCTGCCACCAGAAATGTTCAATACACCCACCATGTGTCAATATTATGTCTTTAAGGCTTTATGCCTTACTCGTTCTTCCTTCCCAAAAGCATGCATTTACCCTCATTGCAGCCCCCTCAAAAACACTTTTAACACAACTCTATAAGCATATCCAACATTCTCTTACCCAAGTAATTAACACCAAGCATCAAGCTATTTTAGAAAGAAAGCAATCACATACTAAAATTAATGTTGCAAAAACAAAAAGGGGGAGATGGAGGAGAATCTGCTAAAGACAAACTATTTAAAGCATTGCTTACCTTAAATTTTCTTAATAGACAACAAATATCTAATACCACAGCAGCAGTAAGTCAATGAGAGGTTAATAAAAGAATGAAATTTCTTTTTGTATTACTCCTTTGCCTTATAATAATAGTAAGCATAATTGGGAAGAAATAAAAAATCATTTTGATTGGATATAAGCATAACATTTCTTTAGATATTTTAGAATTGCAAAAGAAAGCATTGAGCATGTCTCAAAATGAATTCAAAGTTAACCCTGGTGCAGAATTTTGGAATGAATTATCTGAAAATTTAAATACTGTCAATCCATTTCACTGGTGGAAA
>JAQZBX010113257.1:0-10117 GCA_029593785.1 Cabassous unicinctus | reverse complement strand
ATGCTATCTCTTTTCCTTCCTTCATCTTTCTATCTTCCACTTTGCATAGTTCTTCTTACATTCCACTTTTCTTTATTTAGTCTTCAATTTTTCTGGTTTTTATTTCAATCTGATATATTCTGTTTTCTTTCTTTTATTAGCTTTTTTCTTTTTATCCATTCTTTTCTCTTTCCCTCTCTGCTCATCATTCTGGCCTTTCAATACATTTCATATATTTTCGCTATTCAGTTTCCCATTTCATTGTAGGTACTCCACTTTTTTATTCCTATTACTCTACACAGCTTACATGAGTTAAATATTCATTTTACTAAATCTTATATGGTTTGTTTTCTAACTTTTACTATTATTACGACTATTATCCTTTTTCTTTTCTTACCTCTTCTGCTTTCTTGGGCACTAATTGTTTTCCTTCAAGGAAAAAAGAAAACAGCAAGAAAATAGAGGAAGAAGAACAAAGTGTTAAAGAGGAAACTTAACACACACACAGATAAACAGCAACTAAATAAAACTTTAGAGTAGAGAGAGAAGTTAATCAACAGAATAAAATCATTAAGACAAAAAAAAAAACAGACTGCAACAAGAAATTGCAAACTATACTAAGAAACAGGAAGACATGGCCCAATCTAAAGAACAAACTAAAAAGCAAGAAGAGATGCACAACATCGAACAACTAATCAAACCTGTCCAAACAAATATCATGGATTCACTAAATGAAGTGAAGGAAAAGATTAAGGATATTAAGAAAACACTGGGAGCATATACTGAAGAAACTATAAACATATGTAAAAAGATAACGGATATCATGGTGATAAATGGCACAATCTAAGAAATCAAAAAGACACTGGGAGCACATAATAGCAGATTTGAACAAGCAGAGGAAAGAATTAGTGATGTGGAAGACAGTACATCTGAAATCAAATTGATGGTAGAAGAGATAGATAAAAAGACAGAAAAAATCCAACAGGGACTTAAGGATTTAACTGACAGCACAAAACGCACAAACATATGCATGATAGGCATCCCAGAAGGGGAAGAGAAGGGAAAGGGAACAGAAGGAGTGGTGGAGGAAATAATGGCTGAAAACTTCCCAACCCTATTAAGGGAGATGGATGTACATGTCCAGGAACCACAGCAAACCTCAAACAGTGTAAATCCCAATGGGCCTATGCCAAGACATATACTCATCAAATTGTCCAATGCCCAAGACAAAGAGAAAATACTGAAAGCAGCAAGAGAAAATAGAACCATCACATACAAGGGAAGCTCAATAAGATTATGTGCTGATTTCTCATCTCAAACAATGAAGGCAAGAAGGCAGTGGTATGACATAGTAAAGGTACTAAAAGAAAAATAATTTCAGCCAAGAATTCTCTATCCAGCAAAGCCAGCATTCAAAAATGATGGAGAGTTCAAAATATTCACAGATAAATAGATATTAAGGAATTTGATATAATAAACCTACCATTCAAAAAATATTAAAGGGAGTTCTGCAAGTTGAAAGGAAAAAACAGGAGAGATAGAGTTGGAGGACAGTGTAAGAACAACTGAAAAAAAAAACATAAAGAGAAATAAATACAAGATATTACATATAGAAACCCAAAGAAAATATGGCTAATGTAAGTAACTCCTTGAGAATAATAACACTGAATGTTAATGGATTAAACTCACCAGTCAAGAGACACAGATTGGCAGAATGGATAAGGAAATATGACCCATCTGTATGCTTTCTAATAGAAATTTCCACCTTAGATCCAGGGATTCAAGGAGTGTAAAAGTGAATGGCTGGAAAACAATCTTACAAGCAAACAATAACCAACTAATATCAGACAAAATAGACTTTAAATGCAAAACTACTGTAAGAGACAAAGATGACACTATATAATAGTGAAAGTGGTATTGTTTCAAGAAGAAAGAACAATCATATACATTCATGCAACTAACAGGGGCACCTCAAAATACATGAGGCAAACACTGAAAAACCTAAGTGGAGAAATAGATGCCTCTACAATTATAGTGGGGGACTTTAATACACCATTATCACCATTAGACAGAACATCTTGACAGAGAATAAATAAAGAAACAGTCTTTCTTTAATACATTAGAGGATCTGGACTTAATAGACATATACAGAACACTACACCAAAATACAGCAGGATATACATTCTTCTCAAGTGCATATGGATCATTCTCAAAGATAGACAACATTCTAGGTCACAGAAAAATTCTCAATGAATTCTAAAAGTTTGAGATTATACAAAGTAATTTCTCTGACCCACCATAGAATGAAATTGGAAACCAGTAAAGACCAGAGAACCAGGCACAAATGTATGGAAGGTAAACAACACACTCTTAGACAAACAGTGGGTCAAGAAGGAAATCACAAAAGAAATTAGTAACTACCTTGAAATGAATGAAAATGATGCCTCAACATATCAAAATTTTGGGATACAGAAAAAGGTGTACAGAGAGGAAAATTCATAGCCATTTATGCATATATCAAAAAAGACAAAAGAGCTAAAGTCAAAGTCTTAAGTGCACACTTGGAGGAATTAGAAAAGAACAACAAACTAACTCCAAAGAAAGTAGAAAGATGGAAATAAATATTAGATCAGAATTAAATGAAATAGAAAATAAGAAAGCACTAAAAAGTAAAATCGAAAGCTGGCTCTTTGAGAAGATCAATAAAATTGGTAAACCCTTAGCTACACTAACAAAGAACAAAAAAATGCAAATACACAAAATAAGAAATGAGGAATGGGATATCACCACTGACCTCAAGGAAATAAAGAGTATCAAAAGAGGTTATTTTGAAAAATTATATGTCAACAAGGATTTTAATTTAGAGGAAATGGGCAAATACCTAGAAACTCACAAGCAGCCTACATTGGTGAAAGAAGAATTTGATGAACTCAACAGACCAATTACAAGTATAGAAATAGAATCAGTCATCAAAAACATCCCAACTAAGAAGAGCCCAGGACCAGCTAGCTTCACAGATAAATTCTACCAAACATTCTGGAAACAAAAAAAAAGCAATCATGCTTAAAATGTTCCAAAAATAGAAGTAAAAGGAACATTGCCTAACTCATAATATGATGCCAACATTACCCTAATACCAAGTCAAAAAAGATGCCACAAGAAAGAAAAATTACAGACCAATCTCTCTAATGAACCTAGATGCTAAAATCCTCAAAAAATACTTGCTAAACACATTCAACAACACATATTATGAATTATACATCATGAACAAGAGGGTTTTATTTTGGCAATGCAAGGATGGTTCAGCAGAAGAAAATCAATCAATGTAATACACAACATAAATAGATCAAAAGAAAAAATCACATGATCATCACTATAGATGAGGAAAAAGCATTCGACAAAATTCAGCACCCTTTCTTGATAAAAACACAGCAAAAGATAGGAATAGAAGGAAATATTCTGAACATGATAAAGAGTGTATATGAAAAACCCAGAGCTAACATAATATAAAAAGGTGAAATGTGAAAATCTTTTCTTTTAAGATCAGGAGCAAGACAAGGATGCTCACTATCACCGCTGCTATTTAAAATTGTCTTTGAAGTACTTGCTCAATCACTGAGGCAAGAAAAAGATATAAAAGGCATCCAAATTGGAAAGGAAGTAAAAATGTCACTATTTCCTGACAACATGATCCTCTTCATAGGAAGCCCTGAGAAATCTGCAGCAAATTTTCTAGAACTTATAAATGAATTCATTAAAGTTGCAGGCAATAAGATATACTCAAAAATCAGTAGCACTTCTGTACACCAATAACAAGCAATCTAGGAGGAAATCAAGAAAAAATACCATTTACAATAGTTACTAAAAGAATCAAATACATAGGGAAAAAATGTAACTAAAGATGTATATGACTTATACACAGAAAACTACACAACACTGTTAAAGGAAATCAAAGAAGACTTAAATACATGAAAGAATATACCCTGTTTTTCGATAGGAAGACTAAACATTAAGATGTCTATTCTACCCAAACTTGTCTACAGATTTAATGCAATCTCAATAAAAATCAACACAGTATTTTTTAGTGAATTGGAAAAACTAAATACAAAATTTATTTGGAAGAGTAAGAGGCCCTGAATAACCAAAGACATATTGAAAAAGAAAAATGAAATTGGAGAATCCCACTACCTGACTAAAATATACTGCAAAGCTACCGTGTTCAAAACTGCATGGTATCAGCACAAGGCTAGACATACAGACCAATGGAACTGAATTGAGAGTTCTGATATAGATCCTTGCATATACAGTCACCTGATATTTGACAAGGCCACCAAGTCCCCTCAACTGTGAGAGAATGGACTCTTCAAAAAATGGTGCTTGGAGAACTGGATATCCATATCCAAAACAATGAGAAAGGAACACCATCTCACATCTTATACAAAAATCAACTCAAGTTGGATCAAAGATCTAAATATAAGAGCCAAGATCATAAAGACTTTCAAAGATAATGTAGGGAAGCATCTACAGGGCCTTGTAATAGAAATTATTTCATGCTCAAAGCACTGGCAGTGAAAAAAAATAGATAAATTGGATTTCCTCAAATATAAAAACTATTTCACCTCAAAGGACAAGGTCAAGAAAGTAAAAAGGCAGCCTACTCAATGGGAGAAATGATTGGCAACCAAATATCTGATAGGAGCCTAATATCCAGCATATATAAAGATATCCTACATTTCAAAAATAAAAAGACAAACGACCCATTTAAAAAATGGGCAAGCAACTTGAAAAACACTCCTTCAAGGAACATACAAATGGCTGAAAAGCACATGAAAAGATTCTAAAAATCACTAGCTATTAGGGAAATGCAAATTAAAATTGCAATGAGATAACTTCTTACACCCATGAGACTGGCAGCTATTAAAAAAACAGAGGACTATAAGTGTTATAGAGGATGTGGAGCAATGGAAATACTCAACCACTGCTGGTGGAAATGTAGAATGGTCCAGCCATTGTGGAGGACAGTTTATTGGTTCCTCAAAAAATGAATTATATAACTGCCATATGATCCAGCAAATCCACTGCTAAGCATATACCCAGAAGAACTGAAGGCAAAGAAACAAACAGATACATGCACACCAATGTTCATAGCAGCATTATTCACTATAGTCAAAAGTTGGAATCAATCCAAATGCCCATCAACAGAAAATGTAGAAACAAAATGTGGTACATACCTACAATGGAATAATACTCAGCTGTAAGAATAAATACAATGCTAACACATGGGATAACATGGATGAATCTTGAGGAACTTATGTTGAGTGAAGCTAGCCAGGCATTGAAGGATGAACAGTTCATGACCTTACTGACATGAATTAAGCAAATTGAGCAGACTCAGAGAGCTATTATTTGGAAGATAGGTTTACAGGAAATTGAAAGGGAGAAGAAGGTTGTGAGCCAACACCCATATAGAGATAATCCATAGTAAGGTAAAAGTGTGTATTTGTGGTTTGAAGGGATAGGAAAGGAGGGTAATGATATTATTGGGTTGGGTGGTGCAGGTTTGGCAAGTGGGTAGATTGGGAAGGGTGGTTTGGAAGGTCCAGAGAACTGGGGGAGGGTTGGTAGAGGGACCAGGTGAACACTGAGGATTTGCGGATATGTGGTTGAAAGTACAAAATTGGGAATGTTCTTATGGCAATATGACAAGGAATGGTTACTGGTTTAGTATCTTGGATGGGGGACATTTGGGACAGGGCACACCTGGAGCGGGCTTCTAGGGAGTGTGTGAGTGATCATTTTGTCATAATGTGTTGTACCAGTTGGTGGAGATCCACATAATGAGTGGGAAGGAGTTGGACTCTCATCCTAGGGAGGACAAATTTGTTTCACAAATATAGAGGTGGGAGTCTCTCAAGAGCATGGGAGGTTCCTAATAGGGGAAGACAAACCAGTTTGTCAAGACCTCAGTTTTGTTGCAAGTAATCATGAAGCTTGTCATCCAAGAAGTGAAACCAGGGGGTCACCATGGGCCCCATGCAGAGGGGGAGGCAGGAATACAATAGATTAAACAGGGGATATTTAGTGGGCAATGAAAGTGTTCTACATGATTGTGCAATGGTGGCCATGTTAAATATCTTCAAAATTTATAAAAGTCTATGGTCTAAAAGGTAAACCATATTATAAACCATTGACCATGGTTAGGAGCTATGTTTCACTATTTATATATCAGTTGTAACAAAGGTACCATCGACATATAAAGAGGTATAATAAGGGAAGGGGGAAAAGGTGAGGATATTGGATATACGGGAGTCCCCTGTATTCTGTATGTAACTTTACTGTGATCTAAAACTTCTTTTAAAACAAAATTTTAAAAAGTAAGATACTGGGGATTAAATGGAAGAAAATCTCACTGTACATACAGGACACCAAATATTACAGTGATGAAAGGCAAAAACTCAAAAATATTGTTTTTCAGTATTTTTCTTTATTTTTTAATATCCCATTCTTTTAATTTTATTTTTAGTTTTTAAAAAATTTTTATGTATTTTATTTCTTATATTTAAACCTATCATTATTATTTCATTTTCCTATTAATTGTATTTGGCTATTTTAATGGATTCATTTTTGAAGAAACTTTGGATCACAGAAGGGTTACAACTGGGGCAGGGAAGGATCATTGGTGTGGGATATCAGTGATGGGGGATACATGGGAGGAAGTTCACAGTGGGTGGAAACTCACTCAATAACTGAGAGAATATTGAATTTCCATCCTGGAGAGCACTGCCACATTCTCCAATGGAGCAGTAACAGTCCCACATGTGCAGGCACAATGGTGAAGGAGGATGATCCAATGATGGGTCCTTGATATTGACAACTGTGCTTATGAGTCTTTGCTCTTGAAATTATAACTTAGCCTAGTGTTATGGGATGCCTAAGAACTGTCTCATGAAAGCTTCCTTTTTGCCCAAACGTGGCCTCTCTCTAAGGCAAACTCAGCAAATAAATGCATTACATTCCCCCCAGCATGGGGCATGACTACCAGGGAAGAGCCTCCCTGGCACTGAGAGATTACTACCAAACACCAACCAGCAATGGAACTGGAAAAAGACTTTGAATAAAAGGGGTAAAAGTTAAAGACAAATGAGTTTATATAACCAAGAGACTTCAAAGTGAGTCAGGAGGTCCTCCCAGAAATAACACTTATGCACATGTCTGCAGGATTTCATAGACTGCCACAGTGGATATCACCCCAAATTGTGTGGCTCCTGAGTGCTTTGGAGACACCCAAGTCCTATGGTCAGGGCAGATAGCTCCAGAGTTTGGTGCCTTGCCAGTAGGCTCTACTTTGGAGTTTGTGCTCCCAAGAGTGACAAAGTTGGACTCAGTTATGGCTTCCCTACACATGGCTCATCTGTCCCTTCAATTAAAATTTATACTTGGTGTTGGACTTTGTAGATGTGTGTCCAAGAGACTGGAGTCTTTGGGCTGTCCATGTGCCACCTGGGCCCAGAACCTCACCAGAGTTGAGGTCTGGGAGGGGTAGGGAGTGAGGGGGATGGAGTGGGGTATATGGGATTCCCCTGTAATTTGTTTTTTTCATGAGGTACCATGGCAGGGGATTGAACCCAGGACCATGTAGGTAGGAAGGTGGCACTCAACCACTAAGCCACGTTGGCTTCCCTGACTTGTTTTATTAATTAGTTTTGTTTGTTGTTTGTGTTTGTTTTTTCAGGAGGCCCCAGTCACTTTCCCTGGGACCTCCCATGTGGGAGGTGGGCACTCAACCACTTGAGCCACATCTGCTCCTCCCCTATAATTTTTATGTGACATTTGTGTAATCTAAAGCTTCTTTAATATATATATGGATGATCATGGACAATTTCCATCCACTAAAAACAGAGTTTCCACAACTGTAAAGACAGTTCCATCCATCTGCTTCATGGGATCTAAGCCCCTCTCAACTGGAAGCAGAGTGGGCATCACCAGCCCAAAATCCTCAAGTTTGAGGAATGAACAAATGTAAAGGGGGAATGCAATTATGGACTAAAGTAGATTTATAATTATTCTAGTAATGGAAGACCTTGTAACATTGATATACAGGCAGTGGTAACCAGAGATTCTGAGGGGAGGGAGAGGGAAGAATAGGTATAACATGGGGCATTTCTGGAACATTGGAATTGTTCTGCCTGACATTGCAATGGCAGATATAGGCCATTATATATTTTGTCAAAACCTATAAAATTATGTGGGACAAAATGTAAACCATAATGTAAACTATGGGCCTTGGTTAATAGCAGTCCTTGAATATGTATTCATCAATTGCAACAAATGTACCACACTAATGAAAGATGTTGTTAATGGGGAAATGTGTGGGAGGAGGAGTGGTGAGGTATATGGGAATCTCCTATATTTTCTATGTAACATTTATGTAATCTAAAGCTTCTTTTAAAATAATAATAAAAAGTTCAGTGGTTTTAAATAAATAGGTGCATTAATAGATAGTAAATCATTAAGTCTGCTCATAGTCCCAAGACTATGTTGGCACCCAAAGACTTAAACTGGAGCTATGAGTTCTGAGAAGTTGTTTAACAGATCGGGGGAAGTGAACATCAGACAAGCAATTTCCAAAATTGGTTCATCAAGGAAACCAGTCGTATTTAAAACAGGAAGTCTTCTGAAGTCTCACAGACCAAGATCACAAGTCCTCCATAGCTAGGCTTGCATGATTCTGTGCCTGGAGAAATGGATCTCAAAGGCTTCTACCAGGTGGGGAGAAATTTGAGAATGGCTATAGAAGACGAAAGCTATCTGGGTGCTATTTATCCTGATTGTGACCCTTACCTGCCCTTGGCTTGATTCCTAGTTGGTTTTCCCACTTTATCTACAGTGGAGAGCAGGGAAGAAATTTCAAGAAGGATTGTTATTAAATTTATATTATGTTCTCAAAGGAGGAGTTGGTGAAATTGTTTCTTAGGGCAAACTTGGAGACTTTACAAGATTTTTCATTTTACCTCCTATTTTATGTTTGCTAGAAGATTACGTAACCAAACTCTCTGAAGACTTAAATGTGCTAAGAAAAACATTAAAACATTGTCATGCAATCTACAGGCTTTGTGTGGGTCATGAAATGATATGAAGAATAATAACATAACACTATTGTTGAAAACTGATATCAGCCAGGTCAGTTTGATTCTTATTAGTCTTTATTTTCCTCCACGCTTAGGATAATACCTGGAACCTAGGAGATGGTCCCTATATGCTGGCCTATTTGATTGCCATTTATTTCCTGGTTTTTATGAAAATAAGAGCAGTTGAAGTTGGAGCTTGAGTCTCCTCTTTCTTGTGTCTATGGTTCTTCTCCAAGGCTCTCTGTGCTGCTGCTATTGCCATTGGTAGCTGCATCACAGAAATCTACAGGTGAGTTTGTGCAGCAAACCCCATTAGTCACTTAAACTGGAGTGAATTCTGGGTGCAGAAAGGGCTGGGGTGGGGCAGGGGGCTGATTCTGCCACTGAGGCTCAAGGAAACTCTTCCGCTGGGGATAAGAGAAACTGTACTTTCCAACCCAAATACCTAGAGAGTTCAAGGAACTTATAACAACAGCCATGCCCTCCCTCTTCTACTCTCTGAACCTCAGGGGACAGTGAGCATCCTCCAGTCCTTGGGTCTTCCTCACATCATCCAGTGCCCCACGGTGCTCCAAGAATTCCACATGTGTCAATGCCACCACCTGTCCCGGCCATCCGGGATTCACATCTTCATCTGGGCAAATCAGCAGCAGCCCTGAGGAGCCCTGTGAAGGTACAGATGCCTGGGGGTGAGTGAGGGGCACATCAGAGATGGTGGGGCACCCCATGTCCTCATCCCTGGGATCACAGCAAAGCTTTTGGATAAGACAGAGATGATAGGGTAGGGGAATGTGACAGAAGTGGGCAGTCAGGTTTTCATGATCAATAGGTGTCGTGTTGAGAGCTGAGTTGGTGTAGCTGGGTTCATGGTCAGGCTCAGAATAGCTGTGACCTTGAGGAGATTATTTCACTTCTCTTTGATGCAGTTTTATTATTTGTGAATGGGGGATAATCATTGTTGCTAACCCTCATGAGGATTTAAAAATTTATCTGTGTAAATTTATACATTG
>JAQZBX010113256.1:0-10121 GCA_029593785.1 Cabassous unicinctus | reverse complement strand
TATCCCAATTTTTAACTTTTATTTTTAGTTTTCTTTAAATTTTTATGTATTTTATTTCTTACATTTAAACCTACCATTATTATTTCATTCTCCTATTAAATGTATTTGGCTATTTTGTTGGCTTCATTTTTGAAGAAGCTTTAGATCACAGAAGGGTTACAACTGTGGCAAGGTAGGATCATTGGTGTGGGATGTCAGTGATGGGGGATGCCTGGGAGGAAGCTCACCTGAACATACATACAAGGTATACTAATGTGTTCATATGTTCACGGGACATTGTCACAGTGGGTGGAGATTCACACATTAACCGAGAGAATATCGAACTCCCATCCTAGAGAGCTCTGTCACATTCTCTAATGTAGCAGCAACTGTCCCCCAAGTGCAGGGGCAATGACTGACAAAGGAAGATGGTCCATTGATGGGCCCTTGATACTGATGAGTATGCTTGTGAGCCTTTTCTCTTGAAACTGAAACTTAGCCTAGTGTTGTGGGGTGCCTAAAAGATGCCTCCTGAGAGCCTCCTTGCTGCTCAAATGTGGCCTCTCTCTAAACCAAACTCAGCATAAGAATGCATTACCTTCCCCCCAGCATGGGACGTGCCTTATAGTAATACCTTGAAGACAGAGAAGAGCAACCACAATGCTCTTCAGGGAAGATGGAGTTAGTCTTACAAATTTATTTCTCACAATCCTGGTTAAAGGTGTGTCCTCTGGACATTCCTGGGGTGGGTAGGCACATCTTAAATAATAAATCCTTTCTAGCATTCCAATCTCTCTAAGCCTTTGAGTTCCTTCTTTTACTGTATACCAGGCCAAATCAGGCATCTCAACCTCAGACATGCTAGGCCATCTTTTGGTCCATGTTTCACTCAGCCACTCGAACAACCTGTTAGAGCTTTTTCTAAGCCCTCAAGCAACAGCATTGAGTCTAGAATTTCTGCTTAATAAGCCCATATCAATAAATTCAGCCTGATCCAACTTTATGTTCCTTTCATCATTATCCCATACCCTTAGTATCGATTCCCACACATATTCCCCTGATTTCTGTCTATATAAGTTGGAAAATGCATACAGTCCTTTTAGAGAATAGCGTACTTCCTCTTAGGTTACACTCTATTTCACCTTTGGGGTCTTGTTGTGATTTTAGTCTAGTAATAGTTCTCCAAGAGAAGACGAGTGGTGGGGTGAGTAAGGAGAAGGATTAGAAATTTCTTGCAAATTACAGACCTCTGTGCATTCCTTTGCATTTTCAACTGGTAAGACAGGATTAATCTCTTCTGGCAGGGGTTGGAAAGCAGATTCCTTAAGGTAGGGTGGAGTTTAGGCAGTGCATGCTGGAGTTTGGCTTGTACCAACCTGAGGACTGGGAAGAGGTCCGGATGCTCTGAGGCAGTCTGGAGGCTGGGTGATACAAGGTTGAAATTGTGTGGTTTCCACAAGCCAGGCCACCACAGGTTTATCTGGCAGTCTCAGCAGAATTTAGGGTCCCAATGTTCCCACCAATATTATCATCATCTCTTATGTCTCCATCCCCATCCTCTGAGTTTCACTCCTTTCCAATCAATGCCTTCACTTTAACAGCACACAGCCTATGAGGTTGAGATTTTAATTTCCTTTGTAACTCTGCTACTCATACAATGAGTGTCTGAGTCTGGTTTTCAATGATCTCAAGCCTGTGGCTTCATGAAACAAGAGCCTTTAGCTCATCCTTTTCTTTTGTAACTGTACCCAGAGTATCTAGGAGGAGTCAGCCAAAATCTTTTTTACCTTTTGCTTCCACAAAACTTTGTTAATGTGTTGAAAACACTCTCATCCAGATCCTTGCTTCTTATAACCATGAAAGTAAGGGAATCCAGTGACAATATTTTGCATTCCTCAATTGCTAACTTATGCCATGGACTGTTAGTGGACTCTTCCTTATTGGAAAGGGAGTCATTAGTACCCTTGAGCCCAATTAGAGTAGAGAGTCAATTGTAAAACTCCCAGAATCACTTCAGAAACTCCATGTTTAAGATTCTGTTCCTCAAGAACCACTCCTGGTACCAAGTTTTATTAGTCCGGGTTCTCTAGGGAAACAGAATCAACAGGAGATATCGGTAAACACTATGAGATTTCATAAAATTCTCTCATGTGACCATGGGCCCACAAGTCCAGATTCCACAGGTAGGCTGCAAACCAGGGCTTCAAGAAGTTCCTATGAAGGGCTTGATGAGCTCCCAGGAGATGTTGGCTGTCCAAAGACAGCTGGGAAATTCTCTCTGAATGCTGAAATCACTTCCCATTTTAAGCCATTCAACTAATTGGCAAAACATCATTTATTGCTGATGGCAATCTCCCTGGTTGATTGGAGATGTAATCAGCCATCTATGCAGTAAACTTGCTGATGACCAAAGACCATAAATGTCCTTGTATTACAATTACCCCAGTAATTACTGGACTGAACAACTGGCCACAATTACCTGGCCAAGTTGACACATTAGCCTAACTATCACACTCTCTTTGTTCTTGGTCATTTGAAAACTTGACTAGTATGTGTCTGGACATGGTTCTCTTTAAGTTTATCCTGTTTTAGTTTCATTCATTTTCTTGAATGTATATGTTCATGTTTTCATTAAATTTGGAAAATTTTCTTCCAGTATTTCTTAGAATATTTCTTCTTCCCCTTTCTTTCTTTCTTCTTCTTTTGGGACTCTCATAAAGTATATATTGGTATGCTTGATGTTTTCCCTTAGGCTTGTTAAGCTCTTTTCACTTTTTTCATTCCTTTTCTTTCTTCTCCTCAGTTGAATTATTTCAATTGCCTTTTCTTTAAGTTCACTGATTCTTTAATTTACTATCTCTTATCTCCTGTTGCGATTCTTTTAGGGATTTTTTATTCCAGTTATTGTGGTCTTCAACTCCAGTATTTCTGTTTGATTCCTTTTAAAATTTCTGTTTGTTCTTTGAGACTCTCATATTGTTCATTCATTATTTTCCTGATATACTTTATTTATTTCTCCATATTTCTTTTATCTCTTTTTTCATATTGAAGATCATTTTTTAGCAGTCTTGGTCCGACATGTTTACAGCCTGGTCATATTCTTTGATGTGTTCTGAATTTTTATATTTTCCTTTGGAAGAGCCATCATTTTCTGTTTCTTTGTTTGTCTTGTACTCTTTTGTTTTATGCTGTATGTTTTAATATTTTGATATGCTAACTCTGGGATTTTGTGCCTTAAATGTCTTTTTTAAAGTTTGTATCCAGTTAGTAATATGATAGAGATTTCTTTGAGTACCAGGAGCTAACAAAAATAAACAGATCAACACAAAACACAGACTTTAATAGTTGGTTTTGCCTTAGGTGGTGCTCTTTTTCAGAGCATTGCAATTCATGAAAGTGAATTGCAATGTACTCTCCATTTTTTTTTTGAGCTTGTGTCTTGTCTTGGTCTTGTGCTAGCTCATGTGTCTTGGGAATTCCCCCCAACACCCTGAACTGCTACCATTGTTATCAGGAATCTGAATTCTCCTCTACTCCTTATGAAACAGATTTTCCCCTCTCCGGGGTGCATTATTATGTGTCTTAAAGTTGAAAATCTCTTGTCCCAGACGACTTTGACTTCATTGTTTCTTAGACGGCTTCAGCTGTCAGCAAGCTGCTTCTGCCTGTGGCACAAACTCTGGGAGAGCAAGGCAGAGAAGAGTTTCTAGGTACAATGTTTCTGGCAGCCACTGGATAGATTTGCATCAACATCTGGGTACCTCAGTATGAACATAAGGGTTACTCTGTTCCTTCTGGAACTAGGCTAGTGATCCATAATGGAAGCCCAGGCTGGTGCCACACTTTGCTAGGGAAGGGGTAGGGAAGTAGCCTTCAAGAGTGTCACAATCTTCCCTTAACTTAAAAGCTGCATTTTCTTGATTTACATTGACTTAGTTACCACAAACACTTGCCTGCTTTCTGGAATCTTAAAGAATAGAACTCTGTCAGTTTTTGCTAGCTTTTCAAAGATCATGTGAGGGAACAACACAGCACCCTGGATTGTCATTTTGTTCCACTGGAAGCCTCCCTAAGAGCAGGTTTTGGTAAGTGTTGAGTGTGTGTTGGAAGGAAGATTAATTGGGTACCTAGTATGAATATGGGAGAGGAGTTATTCTTAGGGATAGAAGAGATACCAGAAAAGGATTCTGTGGGCTCTAAAGGCAAACTGCTTATTTAATAATTATTCGTAGTGGTGAGACACCAAATTAGGCTAGAGGTATACATTATGATTTACTGCCTTAAGAAATGGTTTTCCAATTAAAATTATATTCCTTTTGATGTGACTGCTTCCTTAAAACTGCATTGTGTTATTTCTTCCTTTCCCCCACATTGTTTTCACTGTTCCAAAGGCTTTTAAGAATGTTATTGCATTCAACAAGTATTGTGCCATTAAGTGGCATTTACCCAGTGGATCACTAGATATACTCTGTACGCATGCCTTAAAATAGAGTTAAATATCTTTATCTATCTATCTATCTATCTATCTATCTATGTATCTATCTATCTATCTATTTTTTCACCCATCTTCCTGTCTAAACATATACACACAGCACATACATATATGCACTTATATAAATATATATTTAATAATAATCATCACTTTCCTTTGTTAATAGAAGCTCCTCCATAGGATTATCCAGATATTCTTGAGCCATTAATAAAATTCATAAAAAATGAGCTATTAATATAAGAGCTTGGTTAAATAATACATTACATTTTAAATAATGTTCAAAACTGATTACAATGAAAACTGTTTATGAATTGATCACTTTCAATTTACAGAAACTCATTTTCCCTGGTTTTAATCTACTCAAATTGTTTTTTGGCCAGCAGCACTGCCTGAGGAAAATTTATATCAACCAGACCAAAAGCAATAGGAAGTCTTGCTTCAGAGGTTCTCATTGCTTAAAGCTACAATTCTTCTTTAAAAGCACCAATGTGTTATAATTTAAAATGTATCAATTGCATAAAGTGTCAAACAAAGCCAGTTATTGTAGACCATTTTTTCTCCTCAAACAGCTAGAATCTCATTGCCTATGTGTGATTGCATTTATAGAAAAAATATAATTAAAGTGCAGATTTAAGTTCTGGGAAGGAAACCTCATCAAAACATTTCCAAAACCTGGACTTTGTCCACTTTTGGGGAATCTACACAAACTAACTTTCTAAAAACATTTACAGATAAGCGTGCAAACACAACTAACATGCAGTTTTTTGATAGAGTTTTTCTGCGATAAAAATTCTCTTCAGAAATGCTAATTTGATGTTATTAACAGATATCGATTTTGTAGTTAAAGATATTTCTTTTACTAATAGTGATATCTCTTATTTTCTCCTCCTCCTACACCCCCCTTTTCCTCAACAAATGCAGGATGTAATTGGTAGCATAATGATTAAAGAAATAATTAGACACTGCAATTTCACATCGCAACCATTTAGGACAATTTCAGGCTTTTATTACCGTGTCAAATTAGTAAATTCACTCTCTTACAAAAAAGTTCATTACACAAAATTACCCCGTCATCCCGATTCCATACATGTACACAATTGGATAGCAATGGCAAAGAATACATCTTTTAATCTTGTATGAAAATAAATGAAATCACCTCTCTATGAATTAAAATTCTAAAGTAAGTTCTACTCTGTTGTGTTTGTGCAAGCATGTTGCTTTTCATGGAAAGCTTTTTTTTTTTCAATTAAATAACTGATCAACCCAGTGCAAATAGTTGTGTTGATAATCTCATTATGTTACTTTGAATTGAAAGTCAGGAAAAACGGGTCAATGTTAATCAATTGCCTTGGAAGAACTGAGAGCTCTTTTGACAGAATTGCATAATGAATAGAGCACAAAATGAGATAATTAGGATATGTTTTTCCTAAAGGGTGTTAAGTTCGAAATTACAATGAAAAATTTCTCTTATATCTCAATGTTATCTTTTGTAAATACATACACTCTGTTTTAACTAGACTGAATCAATATATTCACTTCCAAACCAATAATGTTCTGTTTATTCACAACCTGGCCTGAGGCTGGAAAACTAACCAAAGAATGTAAATAATACTGACTACTCATATATATATTTTTGAACACGTGTGCTATTACATGGTCATTCAAAAATAACTCGTTAACCAGAGAAATGAAGCCTTACTTGAATATATATTTCCTAGGGTGGCTGTTGGGAAAAATTAATGAATGCTTTATTCCAAAATTTTTCATCTGCCTTGGTTCAGGATTATTCTAAAAACTTCTTGATTTCCATGTGACTATCTATATATTAGGATGACTGAAATAATGTTTCAGAGGTTGTTTATATCATCATGGTCTTTCTTATACAAAAATCAAAACATATTACTGAGTTCTTTGTCCTCTGATATATAGTCATGGCATAATCCCTTAACACATAATGATCTGTTAACTAATATATGGCATTATGACATCCCTTTACAGTTTATAAAACACTTCCTTCTTTAAAATAATATTGTGAAGTTGATAAACCTGGTTTTATCATCTCTATTCTGATTGTTCAGTTGAGAAAATTGAAGCTTAGTAAGTAGTTAGCAAAAAGAAAATTTGAATTCAGGTTTTATGTCTCCAAGTGTAATGTTTATTCTTCTACACAACATTAAGAAATAATAACTTTAAATGCCAAATTAAATGTTAGGGAATGGTTAACACCATGATTCTGGTCCTTATAATTTCAAGTACAGTCAGGGATAGATTTACTAGCCTTATCTCTTCCACAAATTTCATGGTGCTAATATTGCGTGTCATAATGCCCAGTTGAGGGAATTGTCTATACAAATTATACAAAAAGTCCATTTTAATTTGATCATTCAGAATTTCCATCTCTTTGCCAAAACATATCTTCCTATTGGTCATTAAGCCCATAACTATTATTTGAAAAGGTTTTACTTTGGCCATACATTTATTATAGGAGAAAACAGAAATACTCTGAGAATCAGTGTTCAGACAAATGGGAGCCCTCAGAAATGTTAAAAGAAATCAATGCAGACATTATCATTTCTGTTTCAAAGTTTAAGTGCTGTTTAAATTTTATATTCAGTGTAACTGTGTAGGGTTTCTTTTGACCATTAATACATCTAAGCAGAGTTTGAAGATGCTTATTTAATATTAGGGTTGGAGGGTATCTTAAAGACCATGGAGTCTAATCACCCTACATTACAAATAAAGAAGGTATGGCCCATAGGTGCTGTGACTTGCACAAGTTCACACAGTTAGTGGTATAGCTGGAAATACAATTTTGGTTTCTTGTGTGCTAGTTAAATCTACTGCAGAAAGTTGATTTGAACAAAATTGAATTAAATTAACACTTAATAATAGAGTAACAAACAGTTGCATAAAATAAGCATCCAAATAAAATGATTTTTCATCTTATGTTTAATTATATGAATCTAGAACACTTTTTGCTGATAGAAATAAAATTACAAATTACATTCTTATGTTTTCTAATTCTATCACTCCCAGGTTAATACTCTTAATGTGAAAACCTCGGAGAGCCTTGTTTAATGTATTTTTTACTGTTAGAACATATCAGTATGATTTATTTCTCAATAATTCTATTAATAACAACCTTGTGTACATATGACCTATAAACTTAACATTTATGATTTTTAATTTTTTTAGATGAGATTTTCAGCTTTAAATGGAGACCCTATCTTATGTTGGGTAGGATACTTTTATGCTTTCTTATAACAGTTGCACTGTATGCTATGAATTAAAGGTGATTTAGCTTACCTTGCATCACATAAAATATTTTTATATTATATAACACAACATAGTGAAAGGAAAAAATAATTGGTTCATATACTTTGCATCTATTCATAGGCTACAAAACAGACATCAGTGCTTCAGATATTAAAAATGAGATATGATGTCTAGATAATCTTTAAAATGTTCCCTAAATTCTTGTTCCTGTTCCCCTGTTACATTTTTCTTCCTTGTGTTTGCAATAATTTTACACCAATGATACTGCATCTCATATCTTTCTTTCTATTTCTAAATTCAGCCGCAGACTAATCTGTCTATAGCTCGTTTCTCAGGATATCAATTTTAATTAATCCAAAATAACTAAATGAAAATCCTCTCAAAACTGTGCTTCCCTGGTGTTTCCCTTCCTTGAGCATCATAAAGTCCAGTGAATTTCTAGCACTGTCTACGGGAGAGTGTCTTTAGCCACAAATAAGGGAGTACAGTTTCTTGACTATTCCTGAAGTAGCAATGAGGATTAACTCTACTTCTTAATACATCTAGGGCAAATAGGTGACACCTGGTAACAGTACTCCAAATCTCTCAGTTGGATTAAACACCCTTAGAACCAAATGATCTCCCCTCTCTTTGCATATACTACTTTTTCCCTATTTTATTTATTTTCTTTTATCTTCCTCAACAATTATGAATATAGTACTCAAACTCTCTGTAGCTCATCTGCAAAATGGGAATAACAATAATACCTAATAATACCATAAAGTAGATGTGAATATTGAGCATAAAGCACATGGAGCAATGCCTAATATCTTTGGTCATAGACAAGAAGCCAGTAGCCTGACTCCATGGATTGAAGCTTCCATTAAGCCTGCCAAGGCTGGGCATCCCATTGGTGATAAGCATGATAGGTGGTGAGGTTGGACTGCCTCCTGGGCAACATGTGATAGCATGGGGACCAGAAGGGAACCTGAGCTAAGAATTTCACAGCAAGTGTCTGTGCTCACAGAGGAGCTCCATCTCCTTAAGACGGAACTCTTTGGTCCAAAATGGGAGCAGCTGGGTGAAACAAAGAAGAATGATTCTCATTTTGTTAAATGTGGTGGCAGCATTTGCCTTTAAAACTAGGTCTCAGAGGAGAGCAATGATCTGATTTTCTCAGGAATATGTTTTAGAAATTTTGATTCTTCCGTTGCCTGAATCACTGTGCTGGTGTCATGTGGGAAGAGGAGACGTACTACCACGCTCTCTTCCCAAGTCAATCACTGTCATAAGGGAGAGGCCCAGGCCAGGCCTGGCCCTCCAGGGACAACAGCCAGTCAGCTCTGAGCGTATGAGTTCCTTAGCATCACATGGCTAGAGCCAAACGTGTTTGGGAAAAAATCAAACAAGACCTGGAGAGCTATTTTGGTTATGAGTCCTCCAGGAGGAGATAATGTGTTACCTGTTTATTATTATTATTGTTGTTATTGTTAGTATTTTTATTATTTACCAGCAACCCTTAACTGAGCATAATATAAAATGGAGGGGTACATTTTACTTTTACTTTAGCCATTAAACTTACATTCAGCTTTGGTTTTTAATTTTAAAACTGAATATATTAAATTCATAATATATAACTAAGAATATAATAAAACAATATTAAATTAATCATTCTATATGCGTAATTTTTTATCTTGTGAAATGGGAGCATGGGAGTGGATAAGCTTCCTACTCTACTTCTAGGAAGATGGAATTATTACTTTCAGAAAGAAGGCTGAGGAAAAGAGGAATAACAAGCAGGAGGAGAAGGAAAACATTTTCAAAACATAGCAAAAAAGAGGTGTCCCATTTAAAAATTCTCATGTACTTAGGATTTGTCAGGGCAGGAAATTTCTCTCCTTATTTTATTGTATAGAGCCAAGGTGAGTTAAGTATTGGAATAGTGCTGTCTTATTTGAATTTTCATTTGATTTTTGAAATTCTAGAATAATTCTATTCATTAAATAAATATATATTGAGTGCCTATACCATGCCAGACACTATATAAAACAAGTTCTTAAAAAAGTTTATGCAATGAATGTGTATGCTTGGAAGAGGTCTTAATAAAAATGAATTGATGCAGAACAAATAAATGAAGGGGTTCATGTCATCACATGTCATAATTTGCCTAAATTATGCTTTTAAGCAATTTTCTTCAAATCCTTGATATTTATTAGTATACTTATGTGCACTTATTACACAAATATCTTGTATTTCCAGCTAATACAACAGGTCTTTGAGGGCAGAAATTATGTTTGTTATCAATATTCTGGAACTTTTTAATATGTCTCTTTTTAAGGATTTGAAATATCCAGTAATTCGCTGAAAATATTTCAGTATTTGATTGCATATATAT
>JAQZBX010113255.1:0-10122 GCA_029593785.1 Cabassous unicinctus | reverse complement strand
TGATAGTATGCTGAGGATAATAATGATCAGAAAATCAGTCAACCTGGAAAGAGTTCTACTTATATGATCACATGGAATGCCTACATGAAGGAAAAAAATTGAGGCACAAAGAGGTTAAGTAACTTGCCCATGGCAGTAACCAAGGGAGGAAGTGTTGAATCCCCACTCATCCATGCTGTTAAATACAACACAATACTGTCTCTGATAGTGATGAGATGAGAACAAAATACCTGTTCAATGCTGAAAGTACTTAATGGCAAAAAGAAAACTGAAATTGCCATCATACTTTCAAAGGTTTTATTTTGTTTTTTATTAGATTTGCTGTTTTATTCCCCTACTAATACATACTGTTTTAGGAATACAATGAATCAATGAAGATAGAGCACAGTGATTAACCACAAGGTGGCAGAAGGATGAGATTAAGTCTTTCCCATAGGGATACCTAACAAAAATCTAGATAGAATCAGAAACTTTAAACAACACTTCTCTCCCCTTCAATCACAGATGCCCTCCTTGCTCATACTTGCACTGAGAAAAGAGAAGCTATCAGGAGAAAACCAATTCATTTAGAAGGAAGGGCCCTGAATAGCCAAAAACATCTTGAAAAACAAGGATGAAATTGGAGGACTCACACTACCTAAATTTGAAGCATAATATGAATGTAAGGTGGCCAAAACCACAGTCTTAGGAAAGGATAAGCATATTTACCAATGGAATTGAATTGAGATTTCAGAAATAAACTTGCACTTCTATGACAAACTGACATTTGAGAAGGCCAACGTGGCAACTCAGCTAGGACATAATGGAATGAGTTAGGCAACATTCCCTCCAATTCTACATCTTAGAATTTTTTAAGCAGAATTGGTGTTAGTTCTTTCCAGAATGATTAGAAGAATTCACCTGTGAAGCCACTTGGTCCTGGGCTTTCCTCAGTTCGGATGTTTTTATAGCAATTTCAATCTCGTTATTTGTGATTGGCCTGTTGAGGTCATCAGTTTCTTCTGTTATCAGTGCACACTGCCTGTGTTTCTAAAAATTTGTCCATTTCATTTAAGTTATCCATCTTTTTGGCCAGCAGTTTTTCAAGAAGTCCCATTATGATACTCTTTATTTTTGTGTGATCAATGGTAATATGCTCTCCTTTGTTTTTCATTTTATGTATTTCCATCTTCTCTCTCTTTTTTTGTCCAAGTTTTTGTCAAATCATTACTCTTCTCAAAGAACCAGTTTCTGATTTTGTTACTTTTGAATGTGGCTATTTTTATTTATTTTAAATTTCATTTAGCTGTTCTCTAATCTTTATTTCCTTCTTTAAGCTTGCTTTGGATTAGTTTGTTGTCCTTTTCCTACATCCTCCAGGTGTACAGCTACTTTTTCATTGTATCTCTTTCTTCTTTTTATATAGGCATTTAAGTCTAGAAATTTCCCTCAGCACTGCTTTTGCTGCATCCTATAGCTTTTGATATGTTGTGTTTTTATTTTCCTTCATTTCAAGGTAGTTACTGATTTATTTTGCAATTTTTTATTTGACCCAATGATTGTCTAACTGTGTGCTGTTTAAATTCCATATATTTCTGCCTGTTCTGGTTCTCTGCCCCTTATTAATTTCCAGCTTCATTCTGATGTGGTCAGAGAAATTAAATTGTATACTTTCAATCTTTCTAAATTTGTTATTTGTTTTGTGACCTATCATGTGGTGTATCATGGATAATGTTAGA
Organism: Cabassous unicinctus; assembly: GCA_029593785.1. Taxonomy (NCBI): domain Eukaryota; kingdom Metazoa; phylum Chordata; class Mammalia; order Cingulata; family Chlamyphoridae; genus Cabassous; species Cabassous unicinctus. Next base: position 8,404 of record JAQZBX010113255.1, on the reverse strand, counting down.
TGTATGCTTGAGAAAAATGTATATCCCACTAGATTTGGATGTAATATTCTGAATATGTATATTTGGTATAGAATCTCTTATGCATTATTCAAGGTCTTTCTTTATTGACCTTCTGTTGAAATGTTCTGTCAAATAGTGATAATGGTGTATTAAAATTCCCCACTATAATTGTACAGCCATCTATTTTTCCAATGTTTACCTCAGGTATTTTGGGGCACCCTGGATAGGTGCATAATTGTTTATGATAGTTCTTTCTTCTTGATAGATAGCCCCTCTTATTAATATATACTCTCCTTCCTTGTCTCTTAAAATACTTTCACATTTAAAATTTATTTTGTCCAACATTAGCATAGTCACTTCCACCTTTTTTGATTATTGATTGTATATAAAATCATTTTCCAACCATTCACTTGCAACCTCCTTGCATCCCTGGTTCTAAGGTGAGTTTCTTTTAAGTGCAGATAGATGGGTCAAATTTTCCTATCCATTCTACCAATCTCTGTCTATTGTTTGGAAAGTTTAATCTATTAACACTCAATGTTGCTATGGTTAAGGCTGTAATTACATTAGCCATGTTTTCTTTATGTTTGAAAAGTCGTATTTTGTTTTTATTTCTCTTTTTATCTTTTCAGTTATTCTTATTCATGATTTTCCTTTCTACACTCTCCAACTCTCTCTCTCTCCTGTTTTTCCTTGCAACCTACAGAACTCCAGTTAGTATTTCTTGAATGATGGATTTCTTCTTGACAATCTATCTTAATTTCTGTTAATCTTTGAATATTTTGAACTCTCCCTCATTTTTGAATGCCAGTTTAGCTGGATACAGAATTCTTGGCTGGCAATTTTTTTCTCTCTTAGCACCTTAACTATATCATACTACTACCTTCTCTCCTCCACAAATCAGCACTTAAGCATATCGAGCTTCCCTTGTATGTGATGGATCTTTTCTCTTGCTATTTTCAGTATTCTCTCTTTGTCCTACACATTTGACAATTTGATAAGTATACATCTCAGGGTAGGCCATGTTAGGATTTATACTGTTTAGAGTGTGCTTCACTTCCTGGACATATACATCTATGTCCCTCAAAATAATTAAGAAATTTTCCACCATTATTTCCCCTAATATTCCTTCTTTCCCCTTTTCCTACTCTTCTCACTCTGGAATGACTATAATGCATATGTTTGTGTAGTTCATGTTGTCATTTAATTCCTTGAGTCTCTGCTGAATTTATTCTTTTTAGCTATCTGTTCTACTATCTGTGTTTTTTCAGATATATCTACATCACTAATTCCTTCTTGTGTCTGTTCAAATCTGCATTTATGTGCTTCTGGCATAGTTTTTAACATTTACATTTAATTTTTAATAACATTTTGAAATCTAGAATGAAATGAGACATCGTTAACTTGAACAGGCTATCTGTCCAAAAGCTAAAGGAGCCATCATCCACACTGGGGAAACTTCCTTGAATCCTTTTTTCATGAACAAATCAATTTTTTTGATACAATATTAATCAAGCATAAATCCATCCAAAGTGTACAAACAATGTTATGTAGTGTAATCACATATTTGTGCAGTCATCACTTCAATCATTTACAGAGCACTTTCATTATTCTAATAATAATAATAAACAAAAACAAATAAACAAAATGCATCACTCTCAATCTCTGTATGCTTTTCCTGTTGTACATAGCTATTTTTTTTCTTTTCTCTAGTATATTTATATTTTTAAAACACAGTCATATATGCAATATCACCCATATTCATGTTTTACTATAAAATACAGTATCATGTTACAGTTTTTAGCTGCCTTTCTAGTAATATACATGACTTTAGACATTCCCTTTCAACTACTGTCATACCCATACAATAACACTCTTAGTTAAAACACCATAACATGCTTTAATCATTCATATTTATTTCCAAAGATATAATAAAAACTTTTTACCACTTCTGCACAGATTAACACTCAGCTTTCCATTCTCTACCCAAAATTTATTTTCTGGTGACCGATATTCTAATTATTTACTCCATAAATTCATGCAATATATCTAGTTCATAAGAGGGCAATCATACAGTATTCGTCATTTTGTGTCTGGTTTGTTTCACTCAACCCATGCTGTAATGTGCTCCACAACTTCATTTCTTCTTGCTGCTGCATAATATTCCATCATGTGTATACACCAAAATGTGCATACATTTTATTCATTCATCAGTTGATAGACACCTGGTTTCTTTCCAACTTTTGGCAATCGTGAATAAGGCTGCTATGAACATAGCAGATGTCGGTGTGCAGATGTCTGTGTCTCTACTCCCAGTTCTTCTGCATATATACCTGGTAATGGTATTGCCCAGTCACATGGTAAGTCTATATTCAACTTCCTTAGGAATTGTCAAATAGTCCTCCAAAGTGGCTATAACATTCTACATTCCCACCAACAGTGAATAAGCATTCCTATCTCTCCACATCCTCTCCAATATTTAAGGATTTCCAAATTTTTAATAGCAGCCAGTCTAATATGTGTGAAATGATATCTCATTGTAGTTTTGACTTGCGTTTCCCTAATTGCTAGTGATGTTGAACATTTATTCATGTGTTTCTTTGCCATTTGTATTTCTTCTTTGGACAATTGTCTTTTCAAATTTTTGCCCATTTTTTAAATTGTGAAGTTTGTCTTTTTATTATTGAGTTGTATGATCTCTTTGTATTTCAAAGATATTAAACCCTTATCGGCTATGTGATTGCCAAAATATTTTCTCTCATTGAGTTGGCGGCCTCTTCACCCTTTTTACAAAGTTCTTTGAGGTGTAAAAGTGTTTAATTTTGAGGAGGGCCTATTTATCTATTTTTCCTTTTGCTGTCCGTGCATTGGATTTAAGAAACTACCACCTACCACAAGATCTTGAAGATGTTTTCCTACATTTTCTTCTAGGGTTGTCACTTTTATATTTAGGTCATTGATGAATTTTGAGTTAACTTTCATATAAGGTGTGAGATAGGGGTCTTCTTTCTTTCTTTTGGATATGGATATCCAATTCTCTCTGTACCATATGTTGAAAAGACTGTTCTAGCTCAAATGGGAAGGCTTGACCACCTTGTCAAATATCACTTGATTGTATACGGTAGGGACTATTTCTGAGTTCTCAATTTGTTCCATTGGTCCATATGTTTGTCTTTATGTCAGTACCATGCTATATTTACCACTGTAGCTAAGCAATATACTTTAAAGATTGTAAGTGAGAGTCCTCCAAGTTTGTTCTATTTAAAGAACTTAATGGCTATTTAGGGCCTGTTTATCTTCCAGATAAATATAATATTTTTTTCCATTTCTGTATCAAAGGCTGTTGGGGTTTTTATTGGGATTGCATTTACTCTGTAAATCAGTTTGGGTAGAATTGACATTAGTGATATTTAGTTTTCCAATCCATGAACACAAAATGTTCTTCCATTTATTTAAATCTTCAGTTTCTTTTAGCAATGCTTTGTAGTTTCAGAGTATAGGTACTTTATAGCCTCAGTCAAGTTTATGCTTAAATATTTTATTTTTTATTTGCTATAATAAATTGAATTATTTTCTGATTTGATTTCCAGATTGCACATCAGTAGTGTGTAGAAACGTTATTGATTTTTGCATGTTAATATTGTCTCCTGCCACTTGACTGAATTTGTCTATATGTTCTGGTAGCTTTATTGTGGATTTTTCAGAAGATTTTAGGTATATGATCATTAGTGAATCATTAATGAATAGTGAAAGTTTTAATTTTTCCTTTTCTTTTCTTTTACTTTTATTTCTTTATCTAGCTTAATTGCTCTAGCTAGAACCTCTAGCACAATATTGAGTAACAATGGTGACCTTAGGCATCCTTGACTTGTACCTGATCTCAGTGGAAAAACTCTCAGTCTTTAACCACTGAGTACAATACTAGCTGTAGCTATTTCATATATGCTGATTAGCATATGGAGAAAGCTTCCTTCTATTTCTATCATTTGGAGTGTTTTTTTCAAGAAAGGGTGCTTTATTTTGTCAAATGCCTTTTCAGCATCAATTGAGAGGACCAAATGATTTTTCTTTTTCAATTTATCAATATGCTTAATTACACTCATTATTTTTCTTGCGTTGGACCATTCTTTTATGTCTGGGTTTAAACCAACTTGATTGGCTTTTATAATTCTTTTAATGTATTTTCAGATTCTGTTTGCAAATATTTTGTTGAGGATTTTTGTATCTATGTTCATTAGATATATTGGTCTGTAATTTCCTTTTTTGTAGAATTATTATCTGGTTTTGGTATCAGGGTGATGTTGATTTCATAGAATGAATTTGGTAGTGTTCTCTGCTGTTAATTTTTTTTGGAAGAACTTGAGTAAGATTGATATTAGATCATCTTTGAATGACTGGTAAACTTCACCTGTGAAGCCAGCTGTTGCTGGGCTTTTCTTTTTGGGGAAGTTTTTTATGTCTACTTCAATCTCTTCGCTTGTGATTGGTTTGATGAGGTCTTCTATTTCTCTTAGGGTCAGGATAGGTGGTTTGTGTGTTTCTAGGAATTTGTTTATCTCCTCTATATTATCTAAATTTTTGTCATACAGTTGTTCATAGTATCCTCTTATCATCTATCTTATTTCTGTAGGATCAGTGGTAATGACCCCTTCTATTTTCTGATTTTATTTATTTGCAACTTTTCTCCTTTTTCTTTATCAGTCTAGGTAAGGGATTGTTGATTTTATTGATCTTCACCAAGAACCAACTTTTCATTTTATTGATTCTCTGTATTATTTTTTATTCTTGATTTCATTTATTTCTGCTCTGCTCTATACTAATTCTCCCCTTCAGCTTTGTTTGGGATTAGATTGCTGTTTTGTTCTTTTTCTAATTTCTTAAGGTGTGCAGTTAGATCTTCAATTTTAATGTAAACATCGAGGCCTATAAGTTTCCTCTTAACACTGCCTTTGCAGGGTCCTATATATTTTCATACATTGCATTCTCATTTTCATTGTCTCAAGATATTTTCTGAATTTTTTGCCGTTTTTTTTGACCCACTGATTATTTAAGAATATGTTGCTAAATCTCCATATATTTATGAATTTTCCCTTTTTCCAGCTATTATTTATTTCCAGCTCCATTCTGTTATTATCAGAGAAAGTTTTTCTGTATACTTTCAATCTTTTTACATTTATTGTTCATATATTTGCATTGTCATTCAATTCCCTGAAAGTCTGTTCCATTTTTTCTATCTCTCTTGTCTTTCTGCTCTCCTGTCTTTTCTAGTTCAGTTGCTCTGTCTTTGAAATCACTAATTCAGTCTTTGAGCAATTCAAATCTGCCCTTATGTGCCTCTAATATATTTTTAATCTCATCCACCATGATTTAATTCTCAGAAGTTCTGTTACTTTTCTTTGCAGGCTTTCAAATTGTTCTTTATACACACCCAGTGTCTTCTTTATCTTTTATTTCTTTAGTCATATATATTTTTAAATTCCTTAAAGTGATCTAGGAGAATTTTGAGATTATCAATGATTAATTGTTTTAAATCCCATTTCTCTTCAGGATATTTTGTTACTTCTCTTGTCTGGGCACTCTATTCCTTTTACCTAGTATGGCTTGTAATTTTTTTTGCAGATGTCTAGACATCTGAACGTGTTTCTGAATTTACTCTGATGTCCAAATTCACTCTCTTGACTGCTTTTCTCACAGCTCTTCTTTGATATTTAGTTCACTTTATTCTAAGTCTTTAAATTTGCCTGACTTAAGTTATCAAAACCAGGCCAGAGACTCAGTAGTGTTACACAAATTTTTTCCCAGCATTTTGGATACAAATAGAACTGAGTTTTCAGTCCACGCAATTTCCAGACCCGCTAGCTGATGGTGCTCATCAGCACACCTTTTCATGAAGGTGTTTCAGCCTGGGCTTTTCTCCATTCCTGTGCTGAATCTCCAGAGTGGAGATTCAAAATGGGCTCTGCTTACTGAGTTCACTGAACAACTCCGCTTGATTCCTTCTTCCTATTCCCTTGAAACAACTGTCAGGGAAGATGTATGTTCCCCTCTAGTTTGGCTGCAGTGAGCCAGGGGTTTCACCTCAGCTGTCTATCTTGAGGTTGGGTGAGGGCAGTCCTTATAACCATCATGTTGGCTTGTTAACTCACATTTGTTGTTCTGAGTTCTTTGCTTCTCTGTCCCTCATCCTCCTAAGAGTTGTGTAGCACTCTCCTGTTTTGCTGACCCCCAAATTAGGTCCCTTGGAAAGCTTTTGGCTCTTTGCCCATTGTTTTTGTGAGAGCTTTGAGCTCTGCCTTTTAGTCTGATGCCATCTTCCCACAATTCAACATATTTTTAATTTTTTGCACTGTGCCATTCATCATCACCAGATCTGTAATTTTTGAATGTTTATGATTTCTTCTGTATGTTCTCCCAGTGTCTCCTTAATATGTTTTAACTCTGCCCTCACTTCATTATCTTGATTCATGATATTTGTTTGGACATCTTTGATTAGTTGTTCCATATTCTGCATCTCCTCCTCTATTTTAATTTGTTCATTAGACTGGGCCATGTTTTCCTGTTTGTTATGGTTTGTAATTTGTTGTTGGTGTCTTGGCATCTGTTTCTCTTTATGGGCTTATTCAAATTATTAGGTTCTTTTTCTACTCTTGAGTTTCATTTGGCTTTGTTTTTGTGTTAAGTTTCCTTTTTAAATATTGGTTCCTCTTATTTTATATCCTTGCAGATGTCCACGTTCCCCTTTAAAACATTAAGACCTAGAAAGGGAAAGTAAGGAGATGAGAAAAATAATTTAAAAAAACACACAAAAGATAGAAAATAAAACTTAAAGAATGAGGAAGAAGAGAATAAAATAAATAAGAATGAAAAATCATAAAACATAAAAAGATCAAGAATAAAAAATGTGCATTAAAAAAAAAAAGGAAATAAGAAAAAGATAGAATAAAAGACCAGAAAAATGAGAAAATAGAAAATGAGTACCTAAAAAGAAAAGATGGAAAAACATGAATGCAATGGAAAAGGGAAAAAAGAAAGAAAGAAAATAAATAATCTAAGGAGAAAATAGAGGAAAAAGAAGAGAATAAAAGCAGCAACTACAAAAGAAAAGCAAAAAAAAAAAAAACAGGCTTCCCTCTCAGGCCACTTACAACCATCTCAGTCTGTGAGTATTCACCAATCTCCTTGCAAGCCTTCCCAGAGTTTCTGGATGAGGATTGCAGCTTGTAGTTCCCTATTGCACCATCTTAGATCTACCTGGAAATATGTTTTTAAAGCCCACTGATTTTTTAATAGTGTATTTTTGAATTTAAGTATATTTATGAGTTTACATATTTTCTGCCTATTAATTTCCAACTTTATTTCATTATATCAGAGAAAGTACTCTGTATAATTAAATGTTTTTTAAATTTATTGCAATCTGACTTATGTCACAGCATATAGTCTATCCTGGATAGATATCCAGGAAGACTAGAGAAGAATGTGTAACTTCCTGTGTTGGGATGTAATTCTCTATAAATTTCTATCAGGTCTAGTTCATTTATCATATTATTCAAGCTCTTAGTTTCCTCATTTATCCTCTTTCCATATGTTCTATCTAACACTGAGAGTGGTATATTGAAGTTTCAAATTATTACTTTAGAGAGATCTGTTTCACATTCAGTTTTCACATTCAGTTTTGCCAAGGCATGTCTTATGCATTTTCAAGCTTCCAAGAAACATAAATATTTATTATTGCTATTTCTTTTTGGTGAATTGTCCCTTTTATTAATACATAGTGACCATCTTCATCTCTTATAATAGTTTTGCATTTAAAATCTATTTTACCCAATATTAGAGTCACTATTCCAGCTCCTTTTTTAAAGCTTTATTTATTACTATCCCCACCCCCCATTGTTTTCGCAACCGCTTTCTGCTCTCTGTGTGTTCTTCTGTGCCTGCTTGTCTTCTCTTTAGGCAGCACTGGGAACCGATCCTGGAAAGTTCCCGGGTTGAAAGAAGCTGCTCAATTTCTTATGCTACGTCAGCTCCCTGATTTGCTGCATCTCTCATTTTCTCTTTTCTGTGTCTCTTTTTGTAGCATCATCTTGCTGAACCAGCACTCTGCATGGGCCAACACTCCATGTAACTAAATTAAAATGGCTTGAATGAACTGCTCAGCTACTGTGGAAGTCAAATACAAGAATATGAGATTTTTTATCACATATAATCCAACCAAAACAAAATTAAGCAAATTTATACAGGAACTTAAGAAGTATGGAGTTACCACAATAGTAAGAGTATATGAAGCAACTTTGGACACGCTCTTGTGAAGAAAGAAGGCATCCATGTTTGTTTGGCCTTTTGGTGACAGTACACCTCCATCCAACCAGATTGTTGATGGTTAGTTAAGTCTTGTAAAAATTAAGTT
>JAQZBX010113254.1:0-10121 GCA_029593785.1 Cabassous unicinctus | reverse complement strand
ATTAAGAATACCATATGGTGTGTTCTAAGGTTAAGACCTAGTGCATGAGGTATTCAAATCGTCCATGTGAGGAGGTGCTCTGGAGAGACTCACAGGTAGGAAAATCAAATCCAGAGATTGAGTAAATGTTGTCACTGTGAGGACAATGTGCTGAAGATCAAAGTGCACTCTTCCTTGGTGATATATTTCCACATCTCCCTGTTTGACAAATTCATTGTGCAGTTGGCATTTGATTATATTAATTCAAATACCTGAACTTCTATAAATATTGTTTGTTTCACATAGAGTTTAGCTTTTATTTGTCAATGAAATTGCACAAATAGATGTGCTTCAATGGCATTCCATTGACCCTTTATCCCAAGCCAAGTAGCAGAATCAAAACTAGGCTTACCTGAGCCTTTCCACACAGCTTAAAAAACAAGTCATGTATAAAAAAACCCAGATGCTGAAAAGAAGCTCCCTTATCCTTCCTCTGCCCCTGCCCATGAACTGGTGGTCCTGAGCTCCCCCTGCACTTGCTCCTGGTCCTGTTTCCCAGGCTATGTGGTCCTGGACCCTCCTGCAGTCAGCCCTGCTGATAGCTTTGAAGAGAGAGATCAACAACTATTACAATGGAATAAAAAATAATCCATGTTTTCAATAGAGTGGAAATTCTTGTTTAAAATATTTTTTCCCCAGAGAACTTTCATTCTCAAAATGGGAATCAGTAATTTGCTAACTGTCCCCTTTGGTGTTTGTGTTAAAATAATTTAAGAGCTTGCCCTGGGGCAAGCGTGTGAAGGGAGGGAGGCGCCCCCGGAGCACCGTCCTAGAGGAGCGCCGGCCACAGGGGGTGGGGGATGGCGGCGGCGGCGGCGCGGGCGCTGAAGCTGGGTCAGGAGGCAGCGGAGCAGCGACTCTAGGGCTCGCTGCTGCCACAGCGTGGATGTCCGGTGCCCCCTGAAGACACTGTCCTTTCTACCTCCACCTTTTACGTTTTATTGTTTTGAATACCGGCAAATAATGAACGCAGCCGGCACCGAGCTCCGGAGGCAGACAGGGCCGAGGGGACTGGGCTGACGCCCGAGGTGGCGGTGGCGGTCTGGGGAGTCGCTAGCCTTGGCGGCTGGAGAAGCGGAAGCGTGGCCCGCGGTCGAGGCGCAGCAGCTCTTTCTCCGCTTCTCCTCCTCGCCATCCTCCCACCGCGACTCCCGGCCCAGCCTTGGCCTGGTTGCCCCGGGGCAGCTAGACAGCGCGGCTGGTGCTTGGACTGCTGGTGGCCTGAGCGCCGGACCGATGTCAGTTGGTACCGAGGCACTTCCGCGGGCGGAAGGCTCTGCCGTGACAGCTACCAATTCCTCAGCGCGGAGGCAGGCAACAGCTAGGCACTCATGACAGATCCCTGCATGTCTCTGAGTCCACCATGCTTTGCAGAAGGAGATAGATTTAGTCTGGAAGCCTTTCAAACAAGACACAAGCAAATGGATGATGACAAAGATGGTGAAATTGAAGTAGATGGAAGTGATGAATTTATCAGATAAGATATGAAATATAAAGATGCTGCTAATAAACACAGCCATCTGCACAGAGATGAGCATATGAATGTTGAGGATTTATGGAAATGAAGGAAAACATCATAAGACTCAAGAGATATCTCAAGTTTGGAGTACAGTAACAGAACCTTCTGCAAAAGTTCATAACTGGACTCTTGAGGACACCCTTCAGTGGTTGATAAGATTTGTTGAACTACCCTAATATGAGAAGAATTTTAGAGATGATAATGTCAAAGGAACAACGCTTCCCAGGGTAGCAGTGCATGAGCCTTTATGATCTCTTAGTTGAAAATCAGCGACCAGAATCAAAGACAAAAACTTCAGCTCAAGGCACTGGATGTGGTATTGTTTGGACCTCTAACACATCTCCCTCACAACTGGATGAAGGATTTTATCCTCATAGTTTCTAGAGTAATTGGTGTTGGAGGGTGCTGGCTTGCTTATACATGGAAGAAGACATCAAAAGAACATGTTGCAAAATGTTGAAAGGCTTAGAATGTCTCCAAACAGCAGAACAACTTGAATGGACTTGCAAGAGAGGCCTGAAAAGGTAAAGGAAGAAAACAGAAATGTTGCTGTAGAAAAGCAAAATCTAGAGTGCAAAATGATGGATGAAATCAATGACAAGGAAGAAGGAGCTGAGGGAGGGAGCTGAATGTGATTTGAGTAGATGTCAAGTATGCAGAGCAGGAACTGGAACAGGTTCCTAAGGCTCTGAAAAAAGTTGAGAAAGAAATTGAACTGAGAAGCAGCTGGTTTTCCAGATGCACTTCAAAAATGGCTTTAATCAATACATGAAGTAGAAGTACAATACTACAACATAAATTAAATGAAAGAGAAGCACTGCTTTTGCTACTCTACATGTTGCACATAGCACCAGGTCCTATATAAGGGAGGATAGCACCAGAGATTGACACCTTATCAGTGGACTATACTTTGGAATCTGTGCTCCTGAGAATGACAGAGTTGGACTCAAATAAGTCCTCCCAGCACATGGTCCATCAGTCCCTTCTATTCAAACCTATATGTGATGCTGGAGTTTGTAGGTGTACTTCCAGAGACTGGAGCCTCTGGCCTGCCCATCTGCCAGCTGTGCCTGGAATCTTGATGGAGCTGCAACTCCTACTCTACAGCTCAATGGACACACCGAAGTCACCTGGTGAGGAGACGATGATGGACAACAGCCACGTCAGGGAATGGAGAGAGCCTGCAGCTGCAGGCAGGATAATCCCATCCATCATATCCATGGGATATAAGCCCCCTCTCACTTGGAGGTGGAGTGGACATCACCATCCCAAACTCCTCAGGACTGCAGGAAGAGCTATAGACTAGAGTGGACTTAATGGTATTCTGTTGTAGACATAATGTGATTCAAGCAATGGAAGAAATTACAACAATGAGGTGGAGCCAGTGGCCACTGGACACTTTTTGGGGCAGGGAAGGGAAAAGCAGTTGTAATACAGGGGTTTTTTCAGGACTTGGGAATTATCCTGAGTGACATTACAATGACAGATATAGGGCATTTTACATCAGCATATAACATGCAGAACTGTGTGGGATAGAGTGGCGTCTACAATGTAATCTATGATCCATGCTTAATGGCAAAGCCCCAGGATGTGTATATCCATTGTAGGTGATGTGCCACACTAATGAAAGATTTTTATGTGAGATGTTATTGGAGGTGTGGGAGGTGGGGAACATGGAAATCCCTGTAATTTTTGTGTAACATTTATGTAATCTAAGCATCTTTTAAAATACATTATTTTAAAAGTGAACTACATGTGCATCAACAACAGTCTTCTTAATATAAATGCTAAAATTAAAAAAAAAAAGGCATCTTTAAACTTTTATCTCGCACCCTCAACTCTCTTGTTTTAACTTTAAGAGTGTAGTTCCACTGGGGCTTTCCAGACTGGAGGCTACAATGGAAACTCCTGAAGGGCAACTGTCTACTGTCTGCATATTTAAATGACTGTATAATCAATTCATCAAGCCACTTATTACTGAATAATCATTAAGAGATGAGACAGTTACAGTCATTTCTGCTTGTTTATTTATGCTTTGTTATTTGTCATGTGTATAAAACATTTTGTTGAAAGCCACTATGGACTTACAAGCTTTAATGGACTAGTAAGCCAGCATGGACTTGCAAAAATTTCTTGTTTACCAGAGCATCTTCTTATCTCTTGACAGAGCTATTTACATCCTGGACTAAATTATATAAAAGAAGTAAAATTAAGTGCACTACTGTTTTCCAGACTGGAAAAAAAATCTCTGCATGTGAATCTATATAGAATTTATAAAATGACTATGGATTGGGGACTGTTTTCACTTTTAGATTAAAATGGGTTTTTAAATAGAACCTAGGATTTCTAATTGACTCAATTTCTGGAAATGAAAATGCACACTTTTTTTATGGGGAGCTTATTTAAATACATTGAATATTATAAAGATTTAAGTCCTGCTGTAAAGATCATGTTGTTTTGTTTTTCCCAGGGCTTTCACTGTGATCTACTACATTGCAGGCTATATGATAAAATATAAATAATTTAAAGATAGAAGGCTCTGGATTCCTTATGAAAGTGGAAGCATTGAAACTTGATTAAATGACTTAAACATCCACAAGCTTAAACTAAGTTGGGTGATGTAGGGAATTCAGACACTTGTTTACAGGTTTGAATAACTGCAAAGGATTTGTGGTTTGTGAAAAATTTGTAGTGTGGAAAAGGTAATAAATTGGAGACATTCCTGCATGGGATTGTGCTGATTTCTGTTGGTAACACTCCACAAAAACACTGTATGTTTTCTGGAGAGCTATGTAAACTGTCTTGTTGCTTAAGTGTAGAAAAAGATATAGCAATGTTTTCGAAGTAAGTTGTCAATAAATTCTTCCTATTTTATATTGTTTGTTATATTTTATGTAGTTTAACATATTAAAATGTTTTAATATTAAGATTAACAAATATAAAATTTTTGTACATTTAAAAATAATTTAAGATAATATTTTTCTATCCTTTACATTATGTTGATTAGTTTCACCAATTTTTCCTGCCAACTATAAACAGGATGTTAAATTAGAAATGAGGATGAGGAGGTGGATAGGAGGTGGAAGAGGAGGAAAGCACAAACCTGCATCAAGTGTGGGCTCAGGGATAGTAAGAGGGCTACCTGCATAGATGGTCTCAAACTGTTTATTAGAACCATCACGTGAGTGTTGAACTGAGCAACTACTAATAAGATGGAATCACTGGGAGAGTCAAGAGTGTAACACCTCCACTCTGCTAATAGCACACACTCTTCCTTCAAACAAGTGTCACTTTAATCAAGAGTGTCATAAGAGGAAATGAAAATAAATTATGCTTACATTATTGAAATAAATTTGCTTGTTCATGACAGAATATTTCTTCTGTAAAAATAGTATTGAGATGAATGAATATGGACATGCAATGTTTTAGCATATAAATATTAAAATATAAGGAAAATTGGTATTTGGATTTCTAAGATTTGTGAAATTTTTAAAGAATGGTAAATCTTTTGTTAAAAATTTCACACCAATTCTCAGTTCCTGGAATATATGTAGAAGTAAGTAAATAATACTTTGCATGAGAAAGTAGGAAGTAGGAGGAAAAACATTTGTCTTTATGTCTCAGATTCCTAAAAAATGTGGATTAGAAATACACCAATATTTGTAAACAGGTAAATACTAAATATAAGTAGTTTCCATTTTAGAAGATAGAGGAAAATATAAAAGGAGAGCTGGGAAGAGTGATGGAAATAAGAGACAGTGAGTTCTTGGGCAAGTTATCTCCTGGGTTATGTCACTTCATGCAATAGTTATTCAGCTCTCACTGTGTTTGGGTCATCATATCAGAGCTACAAGTATCCATATTCCAGAGCTAATATCTCACTGGGGGCCATCAGGATCTTTCCCTAAAGCCACGGTTGGCTAAAGTGCTGGAGGGACTATATAGTCAGCACAGGAAAACACTACTACATTCATATGCCTTTTTTTTTTTTTAGTTAGGCCAGTAGTTTATTAAGGGAATGAGAGAAGAGGAGAAAACAACAGTTTATGGGTTCCCAGGTATATTTGTGGGCTGGTCCAGGCAGAGAAGGAAAAAAAGGGATGATTTTGCATCTGTGCTTGCTTTTTAAACCCTTAATTATTCCTTCCACTTGCTAATGTTTGGGGAGGGATCCCAGCTGTTTGCTGTTTTGACTGATTACCACACATGTCAATTCCCCAGAGGGGGGGCCCAATGATAAGATCCCTTGAGAATATCCAGAGCTTTTCCTTGATCCTGGATGAAATCCCATTCTAAATGGAGCATGACCTTCTTGTCATTAATGGCCAATTGTATTTTAAAAATTAGACCAGACCCAGAGGAAGGAAGGGCTAATTCCAGTCAATGGTGAATGGTGAAGTCCACTCAGCTTTTCCCAGGTGCCTACAGGAGCCACAGCCTGAGCCACAAACTGAGTTCCAAGTAAAGATCTAGACATCTGGGATTTAGACCAGAGAAACCACATCAACCCTTGATGACTAGCAGAATGTGCAAAATAGATGTAAGAATAAATCCTGAGGAGAAAGAAAATGGATTAGCAAAGAAAACACATTATCACTGAGTTGGATGTTGTATTATTCAGCCAAAGGGGTGCTGATGCAAAATACCAGAAATTGTTTGGTCTTTATAAAGGGTACTTATTTGGGATAGAAGTCCACAGTTACTAGGCCATAACCATAATTTTCTTCCCTCACCAATGTCCATTGCTACATGTTGGAGAAAGATAGCTGCTGACATTTGCCAGGGTTCAGGCTTCTTGTGTTCCTCTCTTCCTGGGGCTGCATTTCTCTCCAGGCTTAGCTCCTCTGTTTCCTCCACAAGGCCATCTGTAGACTATCAGGTGAATGGCTTGTGTCTATCCTGGGGCCTTTTCTCATTCCTCATGACCAAGCTCTCTTACCTCCTGGGTCTCCAGCTCAAGACTCCAACATCAAAACTGCTCCAATACTGTCCTTTGCCTTGCCTTTTATATTTGATTCCCATCCCACCAAGGGGTGGGGCTCAATGCCCTACTGACATGGCCCAATTAATGCCCTAATCATAACTTAATCATGTCCAGATTAGCAGACCAGGTTACAATCAAGATCCAATATCTATTTTTGGAATTCATAATTACATCAAATGGCCAAACTTCTTCATATATGTACACTTCTGAGTGATAGATGAGAGGTTAGATGTGAAGCTCTGTGTGTTCTATAGATTACTGCCTTTGGCATAGCCACCAAATTGGTTCTATTCTGAATCTTGGGGATTGTACAAAATGGAGAATCCCAAAGATGTCTCTGTCCTGAATCAAAATGAGGAGCTATTACTAGGTGGACATTGACAAAAGGATTTCTGCCTCAATAAGTGAATCTCTGCTTTTTGGACATGTGAGAATGTTTCCTGAAATGAAACATTTCTAGTTAAGAGGTGACTGTGATAGGCATATAATAATTCTAGTGAGATTCCCTGAGGGAATCTGCTATATTGAGAGCAAGTCAAGACCTTAAGAAAAACCAGTACTTACTCTCCAATTCGCAGCTACTCCTGGGACTGAACACTATGCTAAGTGTCCCCTGCAGCCCAGAGCTCTCTTCCTTCCTTCAGGGTAGGTCTGTGCCTGGGCTCACATTCTCAACCCTTACTGTGTCTCTCCCACAGTGAAAGAAGGCCAAACATTCAGTTCTCAGACTGTCCACCTGCGGATACTGCATGTTCATTGAGTTTTATCTGTAGTTGGTGAATTGGCTTTTCATGGAGTCTTTGATATATGTAACAGAGCTGTTATTATTAATTTGTCCATCCAGTACAGTCTCCACTCTGGAGCCTGAAAAATCTAACCCATTTAATAGCTATTGTAGGTGCATCCAGGGGTTGCGCAGGAGAGTTTCAGAGACCCTTAGGATATACTTCAACATACATAAAAATGTGTTGTCATAATAACTAAATCTCCAAGGATGGTGTTACCTTCAGGCCATGACTGAACAATTCAAAATATGTAAATTTACTTACCATAAGTGAACTAGAAATCTTCAATGTCTCTTATTGAAAACATTCCAAGGGACACGTGTCTCCATTATCTGTCTGACAATAAACATCATCAGGGGTTCAAATAACAAATTGACAAGATTTATCTGAGTCATTTATTTCTTTTTCCTTTCTCTCTTCCCAAATGTCTCCAGTGTAGGCAGGATAGTTGACAAATGCTCTGTTACTATTGTTACTATGTGGAATCACTAATCTTATTAAAGTTGTTTTGGCTATGATTATCAAAGAAATTTATTCCAGGCCAGTATGTATTGCCAAAAGAAAGAGAACTATTTTGCAAAAGAAAAATAGATACAATTTTATCAACAGATACAGTAATCCTAAATTAGTAAGAAAGATATCTAATATGTAAAGTAAAACCAGTGTAATTAACCATACTAAGAGATGATAAAAAAGTAAAATATACAGTCAAATAAAAAATACAAATGGGCATTCAGTAAAAGAAGACTTTCATTCATGATAAAACATTTAATAAACTAGAAATAGCATAATATTTTCTTTAACATAGTAAGGGGCATCTGCAAAAATGATGTAGATCTACTGAATGGTGAGAAACTGAATGCTATAAAACTAAGATAAAAGTCAAGGAAAGTATATATTTTCTTAATATCCTTATTTAGCTCAATACTAAGTCCTATTGAATGCATCAGGGCCCGCAAGGATGACTGTGTTGGTATAACTGCAGAGTTAATAAATGAGATGTGAGAGGAGGGTAATGAGTCAGTGTTCCAGAGGACACTTAGGTCAAGTTTTATCCGAGGGGCAGATGTAAAGATATCCCAGGAAGTGACCTCACTTCCTTGGAGATATAACCCAACAGAACTTGGAACCCTGGTAACCAGGAACCCACAATCTAGAGACAGCCCCCTACCCAGCTTAGTTGAGCAGAAACATTCAAGAGAACAAGATGTCTTGTTGTATGCCTATTTCCCAAGGCTCTTGCCTCAGGAAAACCTGACATGAGGACCTTTCCAGTGCTGCAGGCTTTGGCTAAACCCTTCCCTGGAAGACTGGCCATTTATCAGGAAACATCCAAATGTAGCACAGGGTGACACAGTGTAGGGGCATGGAGACAAGGTGAATAATTTTGATCCTTTCTGGGCAGCCTTACAACAATTCCCACTCCCAGAATGTGTGTGTGGAGGGGAGGGTATGAGGAGTAGACAGGCCCTGGGAAGGAGCAGGTTTTGGGGGAGATGGAAGGTGGTAGCCCTATAGGGTTCACACCCAAATCATCCCTGCCAGGGTTGGAAAAGGCGTGTTGGAGTGGTGATTATCTGCTTAGATGTTAATTCACAACTGTCATCTCCTTTCATCATGAGCTGGGAGTTTGCACAGAAAAGGTTTTATTTCTAATCTATGTAGCAGAACATCATGTGATGTGGTCCTCCCTGTGGCAATGGCCAGACAGGGTCCTGATGCCTCTCAGCTTGGCTGTGGGGCACTGTCTTTGCAGAGCTCCACCCAGGAAATTGGTGAGGAACTGGGTGACAGTCATTTACATCACCTCCCCAAGCAAGGAGCAGTTGGACCATGCTACCAAGGGTCATTGAAGCCTTGAGGTGAGAGTAGGTGGAGTGGTCTACACACAGGGACCAAAGACAGCCAAAGAGAGAACCCCAGACCCCACTCTGGCAACTCCCAGTCTCCCTCCAGGGCCTTCCTAATTATTGATCCATGGACCAATTCCCAAAGTATCTGAGCTGACATCATTCACCCATTCCCACAGCCCAGCCACTGCTTTGGCAAGGTACAAAATCACTTTTCCTATATTTGTAGAAATCAGAAAAGAGGCTTTTTATAGTGTTTTCACTTCATGTTAGACCATGAGTGTCTTTGCATTTTGCTACTGCTTTGGTTGTTTAACCACCTGACAACAGGCATTCTGTACTTGATTGTCCTTTCATACCTTCCACAATCTTAGTAATCATCATGCTTATCAAGACTTTATTCACCAAAATGGGGTGAAGGGATAATACTGTACCCTGTCTCTGTAACTCGTCATGTTGAGGAACACTTCACTGTGACCCCTCCAGGCCAGGTGACTGGGTTGCATAATGTACCAGAAAGGAGGCCTGTTACCACAGAGATTCAGCCTTTCACTGCTGATGGAACTTGATGTGATTCCTTTCTGTTGTCATTTCAATAGTGCTGAAGGGAACATCATATGTGTATTTTAATATTCTAATGCTCTTCACACACTCAGCATAGATCCTCAGGATTGGGAATGCTTCATAGAAAAATGTGAATACTTAAAGTTTTAATAACTAGATCCAGATAATTTTAAAAGTGAGAAGTTTAATTTGTCACCAGCAGTCTATGAAGGTAGAGGCTTCCCTACATTCTGCCAACTATGGGTATTATCATTCTTTTAAATTTTGTCACTCTTGTGTCAGAGCAGCAAATGGAATCACATGTCCCTTCTTTGTCCCAACCTCAGTGTGAAAATGAGTCAGCTTTTAATTTTCCAAGACTGGCATTATGGAAGAAGTCA
>JAQZBX010113253.1:0-10118 GCA_029593785.1 Cabassous unicinctus | reverse complement strand
CTCATAGAGGGTCACAGTTAGGACAGGGAACTGAAGCAGTGTGTCACGAGATTAAGTTAGGGTTGCAGAGGTCCTAAAGAGACTTCTACAAACAGAAGGTATGAAGGAATAGAGACAATGTGTAAATTACTTCTTCATTTCTGCCCCATACCTGGGCTCTGCTATTTAAAGAGATACCTCCTTCTCTTTGATTCACTGTTTTCTTAGTCAATCAAATATTAAGTTGAATCTATATTTCTTACTGTTTTGTTCTGTCCACTTGAAAAGAACTTCTCCTCTGTAATGCTGCTTTTTATTTAATCTGACCACAGGTTCTACACATTTCAAATTACATCCCCTCAAGGCAAAGGCTACATCTTTTTAGAGTGCCAGTTATAAATTTATTTCCTCTCACCTCCAAATTCACATTTCAGTATATGCTCTCTGTTAATAGATGGAATTTCTTTAAGCATTTCTGCTTTACCGTGAGCGCAATGTTGGGTTTTCTCAGTAGACAGAGCACCAGAGAGACATTGCAGCGGGAAGGGGCCTTTCTGCAGTTTCTTATTGCACCAGTTAAGACGAGGATATGACATCTAGTGCTTTACCTCAGCCACGCTCAAGAATGCATGGTCCCTCGGCACGTTGCAGCTTCTGCTTGGTGATAACTTTCCCACAGAAGCACACTGAAATAATCTTCAAACCCAGTGTGCGATGCCTGCATCCCAGAGAATTCCTACCCCCACAAACTGCTTCAACCTTTCCCCCAGAGAGTTGCTTCCTGCTGACCCAGTGACAGTGGGTCAGCTCAGGCCTGGACAAACCGACAAACTTGTCTGCTCTCCAGTCACTAAACTACATTGTCAATGAGGTCTGAACTCTGGCACTGAGGAGGGTCCTTGTGGTGGACTCTGAATTATGTACCCTAATTTAAACATGTATTTGGTTTTGCCCCACAGTCCTGTGGGTATGAACCCATCGTAAATAGAAACTCTTTCGTTAAGGTGTGGCTCTACAGAATGAGTTGGACCTTAATCTGGGTTACTGGTGTACTTTATTTTTATTTTTATTTTTTTTTTACTGGTGTACTTTAGAAGCAGAAGAAATTCAGGAACAGAGGGAGAAAGCCAAGGGGAGGAGCCGAAATCAGGACGTCAAAGGAACCCGATAAGAGAAAGGAGAGGACATTGCCTTTTGACTTGAGGTAAGGATATAAGTCCTACTCGGAGATTGTGGGCGGTCAGCACCAGAATGTTATAGACTCTGGAGCAAAATCATGGCCTTGCTAATGCCTTGATTTTGGACTTCTGGCCACAAAACTGTGTCAGTCAGTTCCCATTGTTTAAGTGTTTGTGGTATTTGTCATAGTTGCCAGGAAATTAAGATAGGTCTCATTACCAGTTTGTCCTTCCTTGATAATTCTCTCCTAGCCTTAAGGTACCACATAGAGTTTCCTTTAATCTTATAGTTACTGTCTTGTCATAGGAAAGCAATTCTCCATATAAAACTTCCCATTTGTGTGGTTTCTATCTCCTGACTGGACCCAAACAGAAATGCTTATTCATCACTTTTTCCCCCCACCACCTAGCACATTTCATGACACTTAATATGCTAAATTTATTCATTAAGTGAATAGTCAGTACTATGGTCTATAATCAAAGTGGGATTTCTTCTCAACACTAGGTACTGGGTTACTTTCATTAACTCATTTCCTGTGAGGAAGAGCATTTAGTTTCTGGGTTCCTATAGAATTTTGGCCTGTTTCCCAATTAATCAAATTTATGTTTCTACGAAGCCTCTTTTACAACCTTTCACTCTCCCACATTTAAAGAAATATCATTTAGGAAAACTTTGACTTTTATTTGATTTTTGATGTTTAATAGTTATTTGATTCCAGTATTTCTTGACTATGCATGGATATTAAAGATCACTTTTCTGATTTCTACAAAACAAAACAAAACTATAGAGTATACAGTAAGTGGCTTTTACTCTTTGACTTTACATTTTCAGGTTCTTATTTGATAAGGCAGTTTAGAGTTCATTAAACAGAAATTAGTTCTGTTGATCCCCAAATGATTTTTCACCTATGACCAAATATGTGAAATGTCTTGGTAAATGGAAATACTTAACGTCTATCATGTTTTAATAAAATAAGGGGTCCCATTTTATGTATTGGATGAGACTGTAGAATACAGACTTTGTGACAGCCACTCAATGGGGGTGAAGGAATTTTAATGGAAACTAGGATTTTTTTTTTTTTTTACCATTCATATGTCAAGATATATCATAAAAATCAATTTACATTAAATATACTGCCAGTACAAGAGAATAGTAAAAGGATGCTCCTTACAGCCTGTTTATAAAATTGTCTAAATTATCTGAAATCATATAAAATTGTTAGAATAAGGTAAATATTTCCAATACGGTCATCACACTTATTTTCAAACTTTTTTTTTAAAATACCTACTTGAACTCAAGCACAATCCTGGGTGCTCTAGGATATAAAGGTGTTTAGGATAAAATTCCTGCCTTCAGAAAAGTTACAATGTAGTTAGAGGAAAGAAATAAAAATATTACAAAGCAGTAGACCATAGAGATGTGCTGAAAACTCAAAATAAAATAACCAAAAAAACATTTTTTAAGGTAGAAATTGAAGTTCTTATGTTGTTAAAGCTTAAAGTCTAGGGAACTTTTTGGGGAATTAAACGTCCTCCTTTTGAAGGAATTAAAACTAAAATTTGCGGGTAAAAGTTTTAATTCATTTTGTTTCCCCCAACAGAATAAGAATACATGGTGATTGTTGGGAAATTCAAACCCCTTATTAAAAATTTAATAGGTAAACTATAAAAATTATTCTTCTTATTTCTTTCTTTAATATTCATCCCAGGTTAGGGCAAGTATGCATTGTCTAAACTTTAGTGTGTTTATTTCCAGACCATTTTATATTCACTTATAAACAATGCATTGTATTGTATTAGAATGTGCAAGCAAAAACAAAAAGCAGGGAACTTGTATATCTTGTTCACTACTGTATACCTTGGTACACAGAGTAGTATTTAGGACATAGTAATTACTCACTAAATATTTGTTGAAATATATATATATAAAAAACAAGTAAATTATATATATATATATATATATATATATATATACACATATGCATGCACACACTCAAAAATACATTAACAGTCTATATATTGCTCTGTAACATTCTCTATTACACTTTATATGATTTGAATCTTCTTTCATATCAATATATGTTCATCTTTACTGATTTAAATAGTCACATGGCATGTAATTTTACCATAATTAATTTTTTCCCCCCAAAGGATGGAGTTTCAGCTTGTCTAGAATTGTTCCCTAATATGCAGAACTGCATATTCTTGCACACATATTTTTGCACACAGTTTTGGAATTGCTAGGTCAAAGTGCATATGCATTTTGGTGAGTATAGACAAGTTCTTTTCTGAGCGGTCGAAGCAATAGTGTGCAAGAATTAGGGGCTACATAAAACTCAGACTTCCAAATTTGCTTTTTGTCAGAAAGTTGAAATAATCTCTAAAACATAGCATTAAAATTCCTAACTATTACTATATTGTTTATTTTCTCTAGTGGTGGTATAGCAATTGAAGGAAATAATTCTGTGTTTCCATTTATTGGGGGCCGTGGCATCAGCTTGCACTGTGTGAAAATGCCTGACTCTTACACCACTTATCTGAAAAGCAAATGGGGTATGCCTTCAGTCCCAGTGTCCTTTCCATTCACTTATCCCCTCATTAATTAATTCACTAGATAAGAGTTTATGGTCTGGTGGGAAAATAGCTTAAATAGCGATTATAATAGTGTGGCAATTGCTGCATTATGATAATGAAAGTAAAGAGTACAGTGAGAACAGAGAATACACATCTATTTAATCCTCAAACAGCCTTAAGAAGAAGGTCATGTGTAAGCTGAGATCTAAAGGAAAAGTGGGACATACGCAGGGAGAGTAAGGGGCAACAGTGATCCAAGCAGAATAAAAACACGGTATAAAATTTTTGTAGAATTTGTCCAAGGAAGTAAGAAAACTCAGTGTGGTGAACGGAATGATGTTATGTTCCTCACTTTTTTCTTCTAAAGGACATTGTAAGTTTAAGCTATTTTTAAAAACAAGACATTGTCCTGTTATGTTCTTAGTATATTCCAATTTTTACTATGAATTGAAAAATATAGGCTTTTTTTTTTTAGTAGAGGTTTCTCTCGAAATTTTACCTGGGTAGTACTTAAATATTCAAAGAGAATTTTTATTCAGATGCTTAGAACTTGTCCAGCATCTGTAGCTTAAAGACATTTTGTCCAGCCACAGAGCTAGGTTTAAGGTAAATGAACACTTGTTTATTATGTATAAGATAGGGAAATATAACCTTATCTTTTTGTATAATACACAATGTTCATAAAAATATATGTTAAAAATGTGGAAAACACAGAATGGTTGTTATCTGAATTTATTGACTGCCAAAAATATTGCTTGTAAAAATGACATTAGCTCTGATAAATTATACCTGAAGTAAAATGTCATTGTATGTTTGGAAACTCTCCATTTAGTAAATCATTCTATGCCAGAAATTAATTCATACTCTAAGGATACTTAGTCTTAATGTGATAAAATTTAAATTTCTCTCTTATTCCAAGTTTATTCTTTTTACAGGACATGTGAATTAGTGAATAAAGAATACATAAAGCAATTACATTTTTTCTTAGGGTCGAAGGGAATCAGATCCTCAGGAATTTGCAGCCAGGTTCTTTTATCTTCTAACACATAATCCTGGCAGCTTTCTGTAACTCTCATTTCAGTCAGACTTCCAAGGGTGATTTTTGTTGAAGGCATGCACAAGTTTCTATTCCTAGGGCTACAACTTCAGTCCAAAAAACAGGCTACTGTTTATCTATGGTCAACAATTTGTTAGTTACAATTGCTTTGATACAGCTCTTTGCAACTTAGGTGCCCTTTTTCATGTATTTCCATCAAAGATTTTCACATATGGAATGTTTACCATCACCTTCATAGTCTCTATGTTGTGTGGGGTGTGTGTTAAAGTTCTTTCCTAGTGAATACTCTATTTTCTGGTATTACTTAATACAATAGATATTTTTTCTGTGTGTTGTCCCCTCATTTTAGGCTATATATCTTGGGTCCTAGCTTCTTTTTTTTCACTCTTTATTAATATATTATAAAAATTAATACTTTTGCAATTAAAATGACATGAACAATGAGATCAAATAAATTCCAGCTGTGTCACTTACTGCTTATATGAACTTGAATGCTTTTTTCTCTTCTAGATTCAATTACCTCTGATATAATGGAGATAATTATAAATACCTTACAGGATTATTATACAGATTAGAAAGTAGCACCGAATACATTAACATCACTATCATAATTCACCAGTGAACATTACAACTTAAATTCATAGAGATATGGAGCTGGCCCAAAATCCTAGGCATAATCTAGTTCATGCTTGATTTTGAAGATAAGGAACATGATAACCATAGAGTGAAAGTGACTTACACAACATCACTAACAAGTTAAGTAGTAGTAGAGCAGGAAATGGAAACAATTTTGGAATTCCAGGCTAGTGACATTCACGTATCACACAGTGTTTCGAGTCTGAAAATCTTTTATAATTCAATCTCAGGCCTTAGCAAGTAAACTAGTACTTAGACCATGCCAATTATATAAACTGAAAATGTGATTTGTTTTTATGTAAAATCAAAAATATTGGTCAACTCTTATTATTCTAGAGGCATGTAAGAGGACAAAAAAAAAAAAAACTTCATACACCGTAATCTGTACTTATTTGGGATTTCTAGGTGTGTAGTTTTCACAGGCTGTTAGGCATCATCTCATAATTTCTTCAGTTTTGCTTTTACTTTATTTATGTTGAAGGAAATAATTCATTTTTCTTAGGTCATTTCTATGAAGGAATGTAGTCTTACTGTCTCATGTCTAAAAGATACTTCACTTAATTTTTTTTTTTTATGAGCGTTTTCCCCGTAATCATTCAGTGAATGTAAATCACAGTGCAATGGCAAACTTTGTGTCCAAATCATTTAAAGTAGATTGTTTTTTGAGGAACAAACTTTCTGAAGTAACTATTTTGTCAAGTGTTATTCATGGCCCTTAAAAGAAAAATATAAATTCCATGGAATATTTTGATATCATATGAGCATAAATCTGAACTCATCATAATGATTGAAAATCTTTTGAAATACCTCATAATTAGAACTAATAAGGTCACATACAAGCCACAAATATCAGCCTAATCTTATTCTTTGTACAGATAAAACTTTTTCTCACCATGAATAAGGATTTATCTCTTTGAGAATTCATAGGGTCATGCCCCCCAAATTGAAGTAATTGTTACCTCACCTGTCAATCAGAGTTGAAACAAGGCTATAAACAGCTAGATCATTTCCAGTATAAGCCTATTTCCATATGGATGCTATGTGCACATTTACAGCCTCCATGAATTAAAGTTCTGCCCTTAAAGGGGAAAGAGTTTGTCTGGATACATACATAGGATGTAACCTTATGTCTCCCTAATGGAATATATTTACCTAAATTGTACATGCAGGGTAAGGTAATTATAGTGAGGGTAATCCTTGAAATAGGATTAAATTCATAACTTAATTTGCAAAGTATTGAGTTACAAGCAACCCAAACATGTGAATACATGGAATGTGAATAGCCACCCCATGTGGACAACTTCTTTGAATTCCTAATTCAAATACTTAAAGAATGATTGACACAGAGAACTTTCTATTGAGGATATGAGTAAAAGAACTTTGAGTATATTTCTCTACTGGGGCCATATCATAGATGATGAAAAAATTCTTTTGATGGTTTAAAAATGTTCATTTAACTATTTTATAATGTACTAATTGTTAATCTTTCTCTTCCTTGAAGAGGCCTTGATGTTCTTGGCATTATCAAAGAACAGGGAGATCTATATAAGTAAAAAAAGCTGCTGAAATATCTATGAACTCTAGCCACCTCACAAAGGCAACCAGAAAATTGAGCCTTTCCCTCTTCAGAAGAAAGCTACTTCTAAGTGATAATGCCAGCTAGCAAAACAGGAGAAATCTGACTCTGTAAAACAAAGAGTTTATTTATATTGACTTCAATGGGAGAAATGTAGTACTCAAAGAGCTCAGCCTGCAGACTCAAGACCATTTTTCTTATTTATACCTCAAATCCATAAGCCTCCCTGCTGACATTTATTTTTTTTAAAAGTTTCCACTCTACTTATCTAAGGGAATTTAATAAATATTCTTATTTTATATAACATAATATTGATAGGGAACAAAGAATAAAACATAATTGAAATAAAAGATAAATTGGCAGAATAATCTAGTAATATACTTATTTATTTACCTACTTACTTACTTATTTATTGAGGAATAGGGGTCGGGAATTGAACTCGGGACCTTGTATGTAGGAAGCTGGCGCTCAACCACTGAGCCACATCAGCTCCCATATTTTTAATAGGAATAATTGAATCTTCATCCTCAAATTTCATTAGTAACAGTTAACTGTAAAAAGACATTTTGCAGTGCCTGAAGGCAATTGTTTAAAGTGCAACAGACATGAAATTATAAAGATAGCTAATTTGGTTTAAAAATTAGTAAATTAAAAGATTTTATTATCACGTTCTACATATTACTTCTAAATGGTTATAAACCAACCAACCAGGGAAGCGGGTGTGGCTCAATCGATGGAGCTCCCGTTTACCATATGGGAGGCCCCGGGTTCGCTTCCCGGGGCCTCCTTGTGAGGGCAGGCCGGCTGGCCAGCGCGGCGCGGTGGGCTGATGCAGCAGGACCTCACAGCAAGGGGGAGATAAGCAGATATGGAAAAAGCACACAGCGAATGGACACAGCAAGTGCAGGCGGCAAGGGGGGGGATGAATAAATAAATAAATAAATCTTTAAAAAAAATAAAAAAATAAACCAACCAACCAAAAAAATCCCTTATCATTACATTGATTATCAAAAGTCTGTTTGACTTTAAATATGCAAAGGATATTTAATAGTGACAAGAAGGAAAATAATAGAAAAGATGTTGTGAAGAGTTGATTGCTTTGCCTTGGAACAGGTTTTAAAAATTTGTAACAGACGTTTCACTGAAACATTTTTGAACTCTAATAGCAAACTGAATTTTTGATATTTTTTTTCTTTGTGAATAATTTCCACTTTCCAAGAAAATATGTAATGTTTTAAAGCTAATGATAAAACCATAATTTAGTATTTGAGGCATTTTGTGTCCTGCAGCAAACCAAAAAGTTTATGCAAGTAACCTCTTACTCCTTTGTGGCAGTTAAGATTGTAATCAGGACTTGGTGTATTATGCTTTAATCTATATAAGGGAGCATTCCATCCAAATTAGAATTCCTGTACTGTAATCTACTTTTTTTTTTTAAGTTAAAGATTTTTTTTATCCCCCCCCTCCCCTTGCCCCTTGAGCTCGCTGTCTGCTCTCTGTGTCCATTCGCTGCATGTTCTTCTGTGTCTGCTTGTCTTCTCTTCTCGTCTTGTCTTTAGGAGGCACCAGAAATCGATCCTAGGCCTGGGACCTTGCAACGTGGGAGAGCGGCACTCACTCGCTTGAGCCATCTCACCTCCCTGGTTTGTTGTGTCTCTCATCGTCTCTTTCCTCTGTATCTCTGTTTTGTTGTGTCCGTCATCTTGTTGCACCACCTCCCTGCGTACCCGCTTGCCTACACCAGGAGGCCCCGGGACCTCCCATATGGTAGATGGGAGCCCAATCACTTGAGCCACATCTGCTTCCCAAAGATATTTTTTTAATATTCCTTTTTTTAAAAAGATGCTAAGATTACATAAATGTTACATAGAAAATATATGGAATTCCCATATGCCCCACTTCCTACCCCTCACACATTTTCCCACATCCTTCATTAGTATGGTACATTTATTACAATTGATGGACACATTTTGGAGCACTGCCACTAAGCGTGGATTATAGTTTACATTGTAGTTTACACTCTCTCCCACACAATTTTGTGAGTTATGGTAAGATATATAATGACCTGTATCTGTCATTGCAGTGTCATTTAGGACAATTCCCGAGTCCTGAAAAAGGCCCCAAATTACACCTGTTTTCCCCTCTTCCTCCCCTTAGAACCTCCAGTGTCCACTGCCTCCACATCAGTGAGATAAATTCTTCCATTGCTAGAATCACAATAACAATGTGCTTTTAAATTGTCTGCTTTTAAGTTGTCTGAGAAGAACACATTTTAACATATGTCTGTTTTCTTTGAATTAAACTTTCCAGTAGGTGACTATGATGAAAACACATGTTATGGGAGAGGGATGCAGAAGTTTTCAATGTACCTAAATAATCTCTGCTATGCCCAAGAGGTTGCTGGTACTCTTGCTGTAATGACATGAGACTAGGAATTAGATGTAGGCAGATTTGGGTTTATATTCTAGATATGTTCCTAAGTGTCTGGGGGGATTTTCCTTAGTTCCTTGTTCTCTGTGGTTCATTGCTCTTCATTCCATTAGGTGAGTAAATTAGCATAAAATGGATTGCAATCAATGGAAAATCCCACTCAAAGTGGCTTATGCAATAAAAGAATTTATAATCTCAAATAAAAACAAATCCCTAAATATGGTATCTCAAGGATTGGTAAATTCAGTGGCTCAAAGACATAGTGAATTACTCATGTTCTTTAAATAGTTTTGCTTTGCTCTCTTTGGAGTTTTGATTTTATTCTTGGATCCATTTTTTTTTTTATTGTGGGTAAAAATCAAATTTTTCACAATACATACCAATATTTGTAAAATGATATATAAATACATATGCATATATGTGCATTTGCTTACATAAATATTATATATATATATATATAATTTTTAAAAGGTGCTTAGATTACTTAAATATTACTCAGAAATTACAGGGATTCCCATGTTCCCCACCTCCCACACCTCCCACAACATCCCACACCAACATCCTTCATCAGTGTGGCACATCACCCGCAATGGATATACACATCCTGGGGCCTTGCCACCAAGCATAGACCACAGTTCACATCATAGACCACCCTCTCTCCCACACAGTTCTGCATGGTATATGCTGA
>JAQZBX010113252.1:0-10123 GCA_029593785.1 Cabassous unicinctus | reverse complement strand
CATAGATGTTAGATACTTTTATTTTTTCCCTACAGGTTCCTGAATGTGTTTTTCTTTCCAATCTATTTTCTCTGTTATTCACATTGTGTAATTTTTATTGTTCTATTTTCAAGTTCATTGATTATTTCCTGTCATCTCCATTATGCTATTGAGCTCTTCCAGTGAAATTTTCTTAAAATTTTCTTTAATGTATTTTTAGTTCTAAATTTTCATGTTATCATATTTTGTTTTTCTTTGCTGAGTGTTTTGATTTTCTTAACTCATTTCATTAGTGTTTTAATTGCTTGTTGAAGCATTTATGATAGTTACTTTTAAAATCCTTGTAAGATAATTCCAATATCTGTGTCATCTTGGCATTGGATTCTCTTGATTGGCTTTTCTTGCTGGGTTTTGGTATGATGAGTTATTTTACCATTATGAATATTGTGTTATGAGACTTTGGTTCATATTTATATCTCATTTATTACTGCCAGGCTGGGATAGTAGTCGGAGCTCTCTTCATAGAAACAGCCTCTGTAGATATCTGCTCACCAGGAGGCAGAGCCTCTTCATCCACTGTTGTGACTGTGTGGTAGACTGGCTCCACTCTCAAAAAATGGCATCTACATGTGTGGGAAAGAGCTGTCTCATTGTTGGAGTAGTTTGTTAGTCAAGTTTTGCTCTCATACACTTGTCTGTAGAGCATTGCCTGCCAAGAAGTGGAGAAGTATTATTACCAGGGTTGAAAGGTAGACAGGTTGAATTCTCAGGCAAAGCCTCTGCAGACACCTCCTATCCAGAAAACAAAGCCACCTCATTGCTAGGTGGGGTAGTAGACAGTCTCCATTCTCACACTAAGCCTCCCTAGATACCCACAGACCAGGATAGGGAACCACATCATTTCCAGCACTGGTAGGTAGTCCCTTTCCTTAAATACAATGCTCATAGACCCCTGCCAATGGAGAGAAAGAGTTGTCTCATTACTGGGGCAGAATGCTAGACAGGCTCAACTCTCAGGCACAGCCTCCATAGAATCCCATCAGTTGAAAGGCAGAGTGATTTTTGTTTCAGTGGTAGAATGATAAAAAAAAAAAAAAGGTTCAGCTCTCAAGCAGAGTATCTGCAGACACCTGCCAACCAGGATGTGGAAGCACCTTGTTGGAGCAGGATAGTCAGACTCAACTCATTCACACAGTGTCTGTAGATTCCTGCCAGCTGGGAAGCAGAGTCAGCTCTTTTTTCCAGTGCTTTATGGTACTTGGATTTCCACTCACACAATCTTAGTGCTGGCATCTGCATACAGTGAAGAATTGTCAAAAAGTTCTGTCATACAGAACTAACCCTTCTTAGTCTCCTACCCAGAGAGAGAAGCCCAGGTCTGTAATTTTTTCTTGGGTGGGGTGTGTTCAGAACCTCAGTGCCCAGTCTGGAATATATGGAAGGCAAAAACAAAAAACAAAAAGTCAGGCAACTCAAGAATAGTTTGTTCCTTGAATTCATGGTCTCTAGGATAGTCAGTGTTCTTTTCTCTATCACTAGGAATCTTCTACTGTCCACTTCATTTATTTTATCCAGGATGTTTAGTAGTAATAAGGGGAGAAGACTAGAGTGAAATGTGCCTACGCCATCTTTCCCAGATCCTCCATAAATTTTGAAATGTTTTGTTTTCATTCCATTGGAAATATTTCCTAATTTTCCTTTGATTCTATCAGTTTTTGCTTCGTGTATTTTGGTGCACTACTGTTAGATGTGTATATGTTAGGTTTTTATAACTGTTTTATACATATATATCCAATTATTTGCAGATGGGCTATATGTGTGCTTGTGTATGTTGAGGCATGCCTTCAATTCTCAGCCAGGCAATTTATTAATCAGCCATAGCCTTCACTTCCAGCTTTCCCAGAAACTCAGGGTTAACCAGAGGTGAGAACTTAGGTCCTTGTCAGGTCTTTTCTGAGGATATGCGCAGCCCTGGGGACGCAAGAGGCCTTCTAGATTCCCAGGAATAGGTGAAAACTTTTCAAGGCCCCCATTTCCCAAAGTGTCTCATTCGCCAGTCTTTCCTCCCAAGCTTTTCAGTTTGTCTATTATTTGTCCCAACTGTTATCCCAGGTGACAGTGGCTAATGCATTTGCCTTTAAATATTTTTGACAAATGCCTCAGCCCTGGGATTGTTCCAAGTGAGGTGAAAATAAAGGCAAGTACTTTGAGCTGTCTTTCAAGGAAACACCAGGTAGATTAAAACAATCTAACCACAATTCTTTGAGAATAAGGTCCATTCGGCTCCCTTTAGTAATAGAAACCTATTCGAGAAAAGCAGGATGTTGTACCCAAAATTCTTTAACCCATATTAATATCCTTCTAGAATAAAGGTAATATGAAGACATTTGCAGGTAAAGGAAGACTAAGAGAATTTGTCACCACCTGTCTTATTGTAGAATGGCCAAAGGAAGTTGCCAACCAGAAAAGAAATGACGACAGAAGGAATCTTGAAACAACAGGAATGAAGAAAGAACAAAGGAACAGATAAATATATGGATAAATAGAATAAACCATCCTTTCCTTCTTGAGTTTTTAAAAACAAATTTACAATAATGACTTACATGTTTCTCAACGTATGTAAAGGAAATAGTTAAGAAACTTGGAGTGGCTATACTTTTATCATATAATGTATACTTTAGAGCAAAGAAAATTAACAGACAAAGAGAGGGATATACATAATGATGAAAGTGTCAATTTATCAAGAAAGCATAAAAATCCTAAATTTGTATGTATCCAATAACAGAGCTCAAAAATACACAAAGTAAAAACTAATATAACTCAAATGAGAAGTAAACAAATCCACAATTATAGTTGGGGGCTTCAATAACCATGTCCCAATAACTGACAGAATGATTAGGCAGAAAAACAGAAAGGATATAAAAGATTGAACACCACCAACAAAAGGATCTAATTGACATTTCCCCCTATTTAAAGTGTAAAATACAATGATTTTCAATATATTCACAGAGTTGTACAACCATCATCATAACCAACTTTAGAAATTAGGCTCTCTCTAATCCATTTTAAAATTGGGTGTTCATTTTTCTTTAGTTAAGATAAAATTCATACAATATAATATTCACTTTTTTAACCATTTTAAAGCATACAATTTGCTGGGTTTTAATGTAGTCACAATGTTGTGCAGCCATAACCACTATTTAATTCCAGAACACTTGCATCACACCAAAACAAAATCCCATACCCATTGGCAGTCACTTCCAATTTCTCCCCAACATCTCACCTCCCCACCCCCATCCCAACCTTACACAATCGTGTCTCTATATATTTACCTATTCTGGACTTTTTATATAAAGGAATCATACTGTATGTGGCCATATGTGACTGGCTTCTTTTGCTTAGCATAATGTTTTCAAGGTTCATAGATGTTGTGGCATGTATCAGTACTAGAATTTATTTTAATTGCTGAAATAATATTCCATTGTATGGATATACCACATGTATTTATCCATTCATTAGTAGACAGAAATTTGGGTTGTTTCCACTTTGGGTATATTATGGATAGTGTTGCTATCAATATTCATGTACAAGTTTTTGCGTGGACAAATGTTTTCATTTATCTAGGAGTGGAATTGCTGGGTCATATGATAACTCTGTTCAACACTTTAAGACACTGCCAGATGATTACCCAAAGTGGTTGTATCATTTTACATTCTCACCAGCAGTATATAAGGGTTCCGATTTCTCCATGTCCTTACCAAGAGTTGTTACATCTCTTTTTTTTATAGCCATCATAGTGGGCATGAAGCAGGATCCTTTGTCCATTTTATAATTGGTTTAGCTTTTTATTATTGAGTCATAAGATTTTTTTACATTTTCAAACAAGAACTTTATCAGCTATTTTCTTCCATTCAGCAGGTTGTATTTTCTCCATCTTGGTAGTATCCTTCTAAGCAAAAAATGTCTTTATTTTGACGAAGTGCAGATTATCTACTTTTCCTTTAGTTTCTTGTGCTTTTGGTTTCATATCCTTTTATTAGAGAAGTTATGGGTTTTCAGAACTGGTATTATATTTAAGTAGATTATGCCTAACCCAAGGTCATGATGGTTTACATCTATGTTTCCTTCTAAGAGATTTATCATGTTATTTCTTACATTTAGGTGTTTGATCCATTTTTAAAAAAAAGATTTATTATTTCTTTCTTTCTTTCTTTCTTTCTTTCTTTCCTCCCCCGCCCTGCCCCCACATTGTGTGAGCTTGCTGTCTGCTCTCTGTCTGTTCATTGTGTGCTCTCTGTGTCTGCTCGTCTTCTTTTTAGGAGGTACAGGGAACTGAACCCGGGACCTCCCATGTGGGAGGGGGTGCTTAATCGCTCCCTGCTTGACAACAAGCACAATCTCTCATTGTGTTTCCTCATTGTGTCACCTAGTGGCATCATCTTGTTGTGTCAGCTTGCTTTGCCAACCTGTTGCATCAGCTTGCTGTCTTGCTTGTCTTCTTTAGGAGGCACAGGAACTGAACCCAGGACCTCCCATGTGGTAGGCAGGTACTCAACTGCTTGAGCCACATCTGCTTCCCGTTTGATCCATTTTGAATGAATGATTTTTTTTTTTTTGTATGTGGTGTGATGTACAAGTCCAACTTCATTCTTTTGCATCTCTATATCTAATTATCTCAGGACAATTAGTTGAAAAGACTATTCTTTCTCCACTAGACTGTTTTGCTACCATTTTGAAAAATCAATTGACCATAAAAGTGAGGGTTTATTTCCAGACTTTCAATTTTAACCCACTGATCTATATGTCTATCCTTACGCAAATATCAAGCTCTCATACTCTCTTGCTTATTGTTGCTTTGCAGTAAATTTTGAAATCAGGAAGCATGTGTCCACCAACTGTATTCTTCTTTTTCAAAACTGTTTTTTGCTATTGCATGTTCCTTGAATTTTCATAAAATTTTAGGATTAGTTTGACTATTTTTGCAAAAAAAGCCAGCTGGGATTTTTATGAGGATTGTGTTGAATCCAAAGATAAATTTGGGAATTATTGGTGTCTTAACAATATTAAGTCTTCTGATACATGAACATGTTAGGTTTTTTCATTTATTTAGATCTTTTAAAATTTCTATCAACAATGTTTTACAGTATTCAGAGTATAAGTTTTGCACTTAAAAAATTATTCTTATTTCATTCTTTTTGATGCTATTATAAATGTGTAATGGATTTGTTTTCTTAACTACATTTTGGATTGTTCATTGCAACTATATAAAAAACAATTGACTCTTGTCCTTCAATCCACAAGTCAGGTAACCAACATGGGGATTCTGCCAGTTACTGAGTATGTCTATTCCAATCATACATCCTGGAACTGGGGAAATAAGCACAAAATGGGTCCAGGGACCTACTGGACCCACTGTGAGATGGACCCAAGCTAAAACTCCATTCACTTGACTTCCATAAGCTCTTACTCTGACTGGTGGATCACAGTGAGGTTTTAGGTATTCTGGAACTACTGCCATTTCCAAGCCAGTGTCTAATACCCTGAAATGTCTGAGAACAACTCAAAAACCCCCAAAACCAATTCATAAATCTCATCTTTAAGATTCTGTTTCTCAAGAATGACTCCCAGTACCAAAGTTGTATTACTCAGGGTTCTCTAGGAAAACAGAACCGACAGGATCTATATCTACATATCTACATAATATGTATATACATGTATCACATATATATGTAAATATTATGAGATTTTTATAAGCATTGCCTCATGCAACTGTGGGGATAGGCAAGTCCAAATTCTGCAGGGTAGGCCACAAGCTGGGAACTCTGCTGAAGGTTTTCAATGTATTCCCCAGGAGAAGCTAGCTGGCTGAAAGAGAGATGGAAATTCTCTCTTCTGACTGATGAAATCACTTCTCCTTTTAAGGCCTTCAACTGATTGGATGAGACATCTCTGGTTGCTGAAGTCGATCTCCTCAGTTGATTTTAGATGCAATCAACCATAGATATAATCAAATTACTGTCAATTTAAATCCATGAAATATTCTCACAGTAATAATCAGTCCAGTGCTTTCTTGACCAAACAACTGGGCACCATAACCTGGCCAAGTTGGGACATGAACTTAACTCTCACAACTGTGTATGTTCATCTTGTATCCAGCACCTTGCTGAACTTGTTTATTAGCTCTTAATAATCATTTAGTGCAATCTTTTAAGAGTTTCTATATACAAGATCATGTCATTTGTAAATAGATAAACTTTTTTTCCCATCTGAATGTCATTTTTGTTCGTGTAATCCTCTGTTACTGCTTTCATTTGCATTAAGTGAATATTTTTAGTATAACATTTAATAACTTTAATGATTTTTCACTCTATTTTTTTAGTTATTTTCTTTAAGATTTCTTAAGGCTTACCATATTCATCTTAAGTTCTAAGAACCTATTTTGTATTTCTACTAACTTAATTTCAGTGAGATATAGAAACTTTACTCTTATGTAGCTCTATTCCCTTATCCTCATTTTTGTGCTATTATTGCTATAAAAATGATCTGTATATTTACAGACCTAACAATACATTTTTATGGTTATGTTATATAATTTATATCTTTAAAGAACCTGGTAGTAAAGGAGACCAAGTATGTATTTATAGAGTTTGTTACATTAACCTTTTTATTTACCATTAATGGCTCTCCTTATTTGTTTCTGTGGATTCAAGTTACAAACTGGTGTCATTTCCTTACTCCAATACAACTTGCTCCTACCCACTTCCTTTTTGCTGTTACTGTAAAATATATTACATTTCTACATGCTGTTGGCCCAACTATATAATTATATGCACGTTGTTTATATAATGCTTTTTAAATCAGTTTAAAAAGAAAGGAGAATAAATACATAGTTATACTGTCTTTATAATTATATAATTATCTCTACCAGTTCTGTTTTTTTTTCATGTGCATTTGAATTAGCATCTGTGGTCACTTGCATTCAGCCTGAAGAACTTGACTTTTGTTTATCTGGGACTGTCTTTATTTCTCTTTCTTTCTTTTTTTTTTTTTGGTTAATGAACTCTATTTTTAGAACAGTTTTAGACTTACGTAAAAATTGCAAAACTAGTACTGAGACTTCCCATATAACCCACACCCAGTTTTCTCCATGACTAACATCTTATATTAATATGGTACATTTGTTACAATTAATGAACCAATATTGATATATCATTATTATTAACTGAAGTCCATACATTATTCAGATTTCCTGAGTTTTTACCTAATGTACTCTTTCTGTCCCAAGATCTCATCCCCAATATACCATATTACATTTAGTCATCATGTCTCTTTAGACTCCTCTAAGCTCCAGTTTCTCATATTTTCCTTGTTTTTGGTGACCTTGACAGTTTAGAAAAGTAATGGAGTTATTTTGCATAATGCACCTCACCTGGGATTCATATGATGTTTTGCTCATGATTAGACCAGGGTTATCGGTTTAGGGGAGGAAGAGCACAGATGTTAAATGGCATTTTCATCCATCAACATCAAGGGTATTATTTTAGTTTGCTTAAAGTCTGCCAATGCAAAATACCAGAAATGGGTTGGCTCTTACAATGGGAATTTATTGGGGGTAAAGCTTATAGTTCTGAGGCTGTGAAAATGTCCAAATCAAGATGCTTTGACATCAGAAATGCTGTTTCACCAAAGGTCAGCTGCTGGTGATCCTGGACTCCAGCCCTGTGGCAAGGCAAAATGGCAGCTGGTCTCTGCCTTCCCCTCCAGGCTCACTTTCTCCCCAAGCTCAGCTGTGGGCAATCAGGCACATGATTCATTTCTCCCCTCTCTTCCGGCTTCAGCTTTGGGCTGCTCTGCTGAGAGCACTGCTCTGCTGAGAGAGCCGCTGGCCCGTCTCTCAGCCTCTCAAGGTTTCTCTGTCTTTCTGTAGCTGCAGGCGATCCTGGAGCCCTCCCTCACATGACATGGCAAAATGGCAATTTTTCCTCTCCCCTTTCCTCAGTTTATATAGGACTGCAATAAAGGATTAAGACCCACCCTGGGTCCCACAACCTAATCAAGACCCTTAACTGAAGTGATCTAATCAAAAGTGATCTAATCTAAAGGTCCCTTAACTGAATCTAATCAAAAGGCCTTACCCACAATGGGTTTACAGGCAAAGGAGTGGGTTTGCTTTAAGAACAGGATTTTCTAGGGTCCACAAAAGACTCAAACTAGAACAGATATATACTATCAACATGACTTATTACTGTTAATATTGACCTTGATTACCTAGATCAGGTAGTGCTTTTCATGTTCCCACTGTAGAGTTAGTCTTTTTATTCCCTTTTTCCATACTGAACTCTTTGAAGGGAATCATTATGTACATCCCACACTTAAGGGGTAGGAATTATGTTCTATTTCCTTGAAGGCAGAATATCTCCACAAATTATTTGGAATTCTTCTGCATGGAGATTTGTCTCTTCTCTCTTATTTATTTAATCAATCATTTAATCAGTATAGATTCATAGATATTTGTTTTATATTTTGATCATAATCCAATATGAACTTATTTATTTTGTTGCTCAAACTGTTCCATATTTGACCATTGAGAGCTCTTTCAGTAG
Organism: Cabassous unicinctus; assembly: GCA_029593785.1. Taxonomy (NCBI): domain Eukaryota; kingdom Metazoa; phylum Chordata; class Mammalia; order Cingulata; family Chlamyphoridae; genus Cabassous; species Cabassous unicinctus. The sequence continues at coordinate 1,541 of JAQZBX010113252.1, read as the reverse complement.
CTCCTGTGTTTCTCTGACATACATTCATCATTATGGAGTATTTTTTGGAGGGGGGGGCAGCACGGCTCTTCTTTATTTTCTAATAGTACAAGATGCTCAATGCTCATCTTATATGTTTTCTGCCCCAGTCCTAGAAAAACCATTTCGCCAAGGATCCCTTGTTCCTTTTAACAGAGAATGGTATTAGAAACCAAGATCTGGGTGCTAGGTGTGTTCATTGCTATTGCCATGTTGTTGCTTTTAGGCCCTCTTAATTGACTGAACAAGGAGATATATGTGTATATACTAACCTGTATATATTCAGGTATGAATAAATCTTTCTATATGTAACTATCTATATTAAGCTAAACTTGACTTCATATTGATGTGTCCAACTCTACTCCATTACTATATGTATCATTCTAGCCTCCTCTTTTTCTCATCTGTAAACTCCAAGTTAATGAAAGATATTGGTCTATAGTTTTCCTCTCTTGTAATGTCTTTATCTAGTTTTGGTATTAGGATAATGCTAACCTCAAAGAATGAGTTGAGAAGAATTCCTTCTGTTTCTATTTTTTAAAGAGAATGTGGAGAATTGGTATTATATCTTCCTTAAATGTTTGGTGGAATTCACCATTTTAAATCTCAGTACTTGATGCACTTTTTTGTAAGGTTATTAAATATTGATTTAATTTTTAAATAGAATGGGGCTATTCAGATTATCTATTTCTCTTTTTTGCATTTTTGTAGTTGTGTCTTTCAAGTAATTGGTTCATTTTAACTAAGTTATCAAATTTGTGAGAATAAGGTTGTTTATAATGTTCCTTTATTATCTTCCCAATGTCCATAGGGCCAGTAATGATGATCCCTTTTATATTTCTGATATTGGCAATGTGGGTCTTCTTTATTTCTTTGTCAGTCTGGCTAGAAGCTTATCAATTTTATTGATCTTTTCAAATAACCACCTTTTAGCTTCATTGATTTTTTTCTACTTTTTCCCTGTTTTCAATTTCATTGATTGCGGCTCTGAATTTTATTATGTCTCTTCTTCTGCTTCCTTTAGGCTTAAATGGCTCTTCTTTCTCTGGTTTTCTAAAGTAGAAGCTTGGACGATTGATTTTAGATATTTCTTCTTTTCTAATACATGCATTTAATTGTATAAATTCCCTTCAAGTACTGCTTTGGTTGAAGCCCTACACATTTTGATAAGTTGTATTTTCATCCTCATTTAGTTACAATATTTTAAAATTTTCTCCTGAGACTTATTCTTTGACTAATGTGTCATTTAAAGTGTGTTTTTTAATGTCCAAATATTTGAGGAATATTTCAGCTATCTCTCTAATTGATTTCTAGTTTAGTTCCATTGTGGTCTCAGAAGACATGTTGTATGATTTCTATTCTTTTAAAAATTTTAGAGTATGTTTTATGGTCCCAAATTTGATCTATCTTGGTGAGTGTTCCATGCAAGCTTGAGAAGAATGTGTGTTCTGCTGTTGTTGGATGAAGTATTCAACAATATCAGCTGGATCCTGTTTATCTGCTTTTCAACTCAACTATATCCT
>JAQZBX010113251.1:0-10123 GCA_029593785.1 Cabassous unicinctus | reverse complement strand
CTTTCTTTCTTTCTTTCTTTCTTTCTTTCTTTCCCCTTCTTTTCATGAACAGATGATGGTCTTTGGCAGACATCTCAGCTCAGAACCCAGGTGCTGGGGGGAATGCAATCACTGTAACTCTATAGGGGGGACAGAAGTATTGTCCTCAGAGTGGGCCAAGCTTCACAGACAACCTTCCCCAGAAGCTGTTCTCCCTTGTTTGGCCACACCCTCCCTCTTTTGTGTACTCAACAGCAAGCCAAGGACAGTAGGGAGGCTGTTTAAGATGGCAAATTATCTTTCATTCCCTGTGGGCTCTCAGGGCACACAATATCATGGCCCCACCAGGCCTGGAAGTGTGAAACCCCTGTAATGCTGTAAACCAAGGTCACTGGCAAAAATCTGAATTTGCTGTAGGCTGTGTCCCTCCCTCTCCCCTGTCTTGGGTAAAGGATCCCTTAAACCCCTTCAGTCTGCAGCAAACTGCCAGGGGCCAGTGGACACACTGTTCTTTATTCTGAGTGTGGGGGAATGGGCCCCAGCAGCTACTGCTGCAGCATTACTCATGGGATTTTTCCAGCCAGCTAAGAGTCCTTTACCTCACCCCTCTCTCTTCTGATTGTTGTCTAGCCTTCCCCTGGTATCCTTAGCCCCAGAACAGTACTTCAGACAGTCTCCACTTGTCCTCTAGCTATTTTTCTGGGAGAGAAGTGATCTCAATGCCTTTCTAATACTCCATCTTCCAGGCTATTATATTGGCCATGGTCTTTTTCTAACACTATTTTCCTTACCTCCAATGTTAACAGCACACTCAATAAGGCCTGCATATCCACCCAACTAGGAATATGAATTGCAATAATAGAATTGAATATATTTTCCATTTTCTTGGGATCTTCCCAGTAACTTGGGAATCCATATTTCCAATTGTGCAAGTCTGAAGTGGAGAATGGAGAGTGTACAAACAAGTAACCTCTTGGATGATCTTAATTAATGATCCTAGCTGTCACCCACCTTAGTGTGCATTGCCCAGATGTGGCAGGGTTCCCTGGTCTAATTGTGTACCACTCTGAGTATGAGGTGGGAAGGCCATTTCTGGAGTTATCTACGGGCAGTACAGGAGTGCCCTCCACTCTTCTCCTTCATAAGGTGCTGGAGGAGCAGTTGGAACAAGGAACAAGCTAAGCACTTTTTCTGAGGTGTTGGAATCAGGGAGTAGTTTCTTCCTTTTCTTGTCTGGCAGATTGGATTAGGGCTGTGATTTGCTAACATCATACCATGCCCCAAACACTGATGTTGCCATTTAAGATTATTAACTAAAGCCATAAAATATTAAACAAATGGAATTTCATCCCATTTACTAAGTCTTTTATATTTCTAGTTGAAAATAACATAGTATTCAAGAGATCCCTTTGTTGGTTATTCCTGGCCTTGCTCAAATTTATATGTGGCCATGCACTTTTACTCAGAAATATCATTCTCTTTTTAGTCATGGGGGTTCATAATAATATTGTTATCAGTGTTTTAAGAGGCAATCTAGAGGGTCATGCTTTCCTTTCATTCTAGAGCTCTGTTTATTGCCCATTGTGACTCCCTGTCAGATCTTGGGTGAGTTACACTTTATTTATTGATCAGAATTTTAGTACTCAACCAGGGTACCAGTGGGAGATCATCTACAACTGGAGAATGGATTCTGGTGTAGCACTCTAACCTGCAATCTCAGGCCCACCTGGCTCCAAACCTAAGCCAAAACCAAGGACCAGGGGCAGTCTAGCAATCTACAGATTCAGTAGGAGCTCTAAACCTTCACTCTAGAGAAAAACTAATAATTTTGATAAGAAAATCACTATTCACTGAAGCTGCAGGGATTTCATGGGCTGACTGTTTCCTTCTTGATTAGCTGCTTTCAAAATCCTCAATGTCAGAGGTAGAGGGATCCTGATCCTGGCTTTCAGAGACAAGGTGCTTCTGCAGCCACAGAACTGAGCTCAGAGGTGACCCACCTGGGGGCCAATGAATCCATCAGGCAGCAATCCCCTCAGAGGTCACACAGTCTTAACTGGGTTACCAAGCTTTAGGGGATCCCCTCACAGATCCTCAGGGTCCATGGTCAGCCTAGAGAATTGACTACCACACTGATTTTCATCACTCTAGGAAAGAGGTTTATTAAATCAGTGGATGACAGGAGATTGGGTGTCTCAGATCTGCCTCCCCAACAGAAGGTAGAGTGGCATTATATTGCCTTTTGTAGAGGAGAAGTTAGGGGTTGAGTTAAGGAGACAGACAGGTGGTAGGGGCTGCATCTTGCATATGCTCTATAGAATCACATGTTTAACAGGGAGAGCTACATGCTTGTTCATACATCATGCATGTAGAGAAAATGGAATCTAAATCCCATCCAGAGGCATATAATTTACTATTATAATGAACTAAAGTTCATTTTACAACTAAACTGAGCCTGCACTGGGAATGGGAAAATCCTATTATGTGGTTAACTAACTTTTGAGGTCAGCTACTCTACCTTGATTGGCTGGACAATGTTAACCTTGGGAGAGAAACAGGTGTGGCATTGCTAAGGAAACAAGGCAGAGGGCTGGGCAATTAGGGGGGTAAAGAAAATTCATGGGCAGCATCATTATGGGATAATCACCTAGATGGATATGACAATGGGGAGTGAATTTGCCCCTCAGAGGCTCTGAATCATCAGAGCCTGGTGAGATCATAAGCCAAGCTAATCTTGGATGGGCAGAGAATTGTGGGATCTTTCCAGGTTCAAACCCACTCTCTGTGGTCAATGCAGCACCCATGGTTCTGAGAGTGTCAAGACTCCACTTACACTGGCATCCTCCTCCTGTGGTTGGGAAAGCCCCTGCCCCACTGGCTGCTTCTGTCATGTCTTCATGCTCTGCACTTGTGGAGTCTGCAGAACTGAAGGTGGGTAAAATACCTCAACTGCCATTTGCCTAATCTCCTTGGGGCTTCATGTTCAACATCCTCAGATATTAATTGTTGGATTTCCCAAAACACAAGAAAAGAAAATATATTTCATATAGACACAGAAAAAGTCCCTCATGCAACTTCTTTCCCAATGGCTTGAGGAGTTAATCCCACCTCCATTCTGTTCTTCTCACAAATTGATGGCTCTTTCTGAGACATTGACCCTCTTTTGCCATGATTACCTTCCCTTTGAATAGGATCCCAGGTTAATCAAGACATGTAACTTATAATGAATTTAGATTAGCACAGAATCTATGAAGGTCTATTTCAATAGATAGTATTAAGAAAAGAAAGTCAACATTTCTCCAGAGATACAGGAATAGAAGACTCTGAGAAGCTATGTCTAATCTTGTGGCAATCATAGTTGAAAACCTAGATTAAATTATGTTTTTTCCATTCAAAATTTCAATTGCCATATTTCGCATGAAAGAAGGCATTTACCAATAACCAATTAACACTGAAAAAATTTTCCTCTGCCATTAGATTGGGAACATCACAGTAAGAGGTATAGAATGTTATAATTATTGCTTTACTCTCAGCACCCCACTTTTTCATTGGTTTCTAATAAATGTGATATGAATATGTTTGAACTGAGGATGAACAAATCAATTATTTATTCTTTAAATGTCTTTAGCAGAAGCCAGGCTTCCATCACTCCTCATTTATAGTCCCACCCAAATTTACTGAGATGGATTTCCTTGGAAATTTGAATCTTCATGTATTACTTAGCATTTAGAGTCACATAATTTTTGCATAAATGCTCAAATAAATACTATGATAAATTAAAAACTCTTAATCCTAAAGCCACATTGCTACATATTTCTCTCACTGTACTATTTCTCTGAGGGATACACTGAGGTTCAAAATGGAAACCAACCAGAATTCCACCTGTGATAGTGCTGTCTACCAGCAGTTTTCAGGTTGGTGGATATAGGGCAAACTCTGCTTGGAGCAATGCACCTTCCAGGATCAGTGAGGAAAGATATGTTTTGGATGTTTCCTTCCAATGCATATCAAACTGCTTGTGATCAAATCACATGTGACTGGACACTCCATCTAAATAAATCAAGTGGATCCAATCACCATTGATCCTTTTGCCATTTCCAATCATTTACAAAATTTTGGTAGAAACCTGTGTGTGTTTTAGCAATATAGATTTTATGCAATTTTACAAAATGTGTGCCTATGTCAAAAAACTGTCTTAACTTTCTGCACATTGCCTTTTTTATTTCTTCTCACCCCCTTGTTGTTTTTCACTTGCTGTGTCTGTTCATCTTCTTTGTTTCTTTAGGAGGCACTGGGAGCTGAACCCAGGACCTCTGATGTGGGAGGGATGTGTCCAATCACTAGAACCACCTCTGCTCCCTGCTTTTGTTGTGTCTCTTATTGTTTTTCTTCCCCATATCTCTTCTTACAGCATCTTGTTGCATAAGCTTGCCTGCCCATCACATCAGCTCACTGTCTTCTTTCAGAAGGTACTGAGAACCTCTGCTCCTTGCCTTGTTGTGTCTTTCATTATGTTTTTCTTCTTGTGTCTCTTTTGTCAGCTTGCCATGCCTGGCTATCACAAAAGCTCACTGTCTTCTTTAGGAGGTACTTGAATCTGAACCAGCAACCTCCTATGTGGTAGTAGGATACCAGGCACCTGAGACACATCCACTTCCCCACATTGTCTTTTGACTGAAATAATTCCTTGAAAGTCTCCATTTGGACACATATACTGTACCTAATTCATTCAGTTTCACTGCTGTTTACCACTGATTTGTATTTTATGTAGATGTCTCTTTTAATCCCTTCTCCTTTTGGTGGACATTTCTGTTCTTTAAAACATTTCCCTTTTATTAGTGATAGTGTTGTGGGTAATTTTGGGTCATACACTTGTTGATATGAAGAGAATGTGAAGAATGGAAGTGTTAGGTCCTTGCTTTGGGATATTTTCAAATGTCATCCAAGTTACCAAGTGGTTAGACAAAGAACAGCCCCACTGACACTGGAGGAGAGTCTCCATTTTCACTTATTGTGGCCCCACTAGGTAGAGGTTGATTTAAGGAGTTTTATATAAGTGAATTTTTTTTTAAAGATTTATTTATTTATTTATTTATCCCCCCCTTGCTGCTTGTGTTTTACTGTGCCCATTCACTGTGTGTTTCTTCCTTGTCTGCTTATCTTCCCCTTGCTGTGAGGTCCTGCTGCATCAGCCCACCGTGCCACGTGGGCCGGCCTGCTCTCACAAGAAGGCCCTGGGAAGCAAAGCTGGGGCCTCCTGAATGGTAAACCGGGGCTCTATCGATTGAGCCACACCCACTTCCTGCTGTGAGGTCTTGCTGCATCAGCCTACCATGCTGCGTGGGCCGGCTGGCCTGCCCTCACAAGGAGGCCCAGGGAAGCGAACCTGGGGCCTCCCATATGGTAAACGGGAGCTCTGTCCACTGAGCCACACCCTCTTCCATATATATGTGAAATTGCATTGGTTATTTATTTGCATTTCATTTATTGTTTATGGTGCAGTTTATAAAATTATTTACCAAATGATGTTACTAATGTGTGAATTGTCTTGTCATATTCCTTTTGTGTATATTTGTTGTTCATTTTATTTTGCATTTTGGGTTTGTAGATATTTTATTTTCTAACTCTTCTGGATACATTACTTTCTAGGTGATACCACTGTCAATATGTTTTCTCATTCTGTAGCTGCTCTTAACTTAGATTGTCAGATAAGCCTTACTCATTTTTGATGTTGTTGGGAGTTTGGCATTAATTTACAAAATTTAACCTGTTGTGAGTCTGGAAGAAGTGTTCTGTGATGATCTCATTTATTCATGTAGCAAATATGCTCTGAGCACTTACCAGGACCAGGTGCTGGGTTAAGCCCTGCGTACAGTACTGAAAATGATCGACTTGCTTCCTTCTTTCCAGGAGCTCACAGTCTGGAGGCAGAGATGGAAGAAAGTAGTAGTAGTAAACAACATTCATGTGAAATGGAAGATTGGGCATCATAGTGAAAATTCAGCAGGGTGTTACAAGTGGGATTTGAGAGCCACTAGGTGGGTGGGCCTGAAAGGAGTTACTGAAGTGGCATTTATGCTGCAAACAGAATGAGTAACAGGAGCCAACCCTGCACAAGTCTTTGAACAGTGTGCCAGGAGAAGGCACAAGTTTTCAGACTCTGAGGCTGAAGAGAGTTTGGCCTGAGAGGAGGTTAGAAAAGAGGCCAGTGTAGATGGAGGGAGCTTTGGAGGACAGGTGGAGTGGGAGGGAGGAGGGGGCAGATCCTGGGGCCTGGTAGATTATATTAGTTAACTATTAGTATGTGAAAACACTACCCCCCAAATTTAGTGGCTTACAACAACAGATGTTTATTATTGCAGTTTCTGTGAACAAAGAATTCAGGCAAGGCTAAGCTGTGTGACTTTGCTCCAATACTCACCCAAGACTGAGTAATAGTCCAAAATGAGGCTTGAGTTTGAAATATCTGCTTCCAAAGTCACTCATGTGTTATTGGCATGGTTCAGTGTGGAATAAGGGCTTGAATTTCTTTCTGTTTGTTATATGGGCCCTCCATCAGTTTCTTGCTATATGGGCCTCTGAACATCATAGCTTGCTTCTCTGGAGTGAGATTTAAGAGACGGGTAAAGGGGACGGATGTGGCTCAAATGGTTGGGTGTCCGTCTGCCATATGGAGGGACCTGGGTTCGATCCCTGGGACCTCCCGGTAAAATAAAAAATATAAAAGAAGGCACATGGGCTGCCAGGCTCTGTATGCCAGTGAGCCACGGAGCCGCCTTGCAGCAAGATGATGATGTAAAAAGAGAGAGACAAGATGAGACCCTCTGAAAGCTCTGAAAACCAGGAGCAGAGGTGGCACAGATGGCAGAACATCTCTCTCCTACATTGGAGGTCTCCAGGATCGAAACCTGGTGAAGACTGGAGGAGGAGGATGAGAAGAGATGAAACAGACACAGAGGATTACCCAGTGAATGGACACAAAAAACAGCAAAGTGGGGAAGGGGGGGTTTAAAATGGATCAAGTAAAAAACAAATCTTTTAAAAAAAAAAAGAGACGGGTAAAGAACTAGAGATAGAGATAGAGAGAGGTAGATAGAGAACAAAAGAGAAAACTAGCAAGACAGAAATCTCAGCCGTTTTCTTTATCAATCTTGGAAATGATACATCATCACTTGGACCATATTCTATTGATAAGAAGAGAGTCTAGTTCACACCTAGGAGGAAGAGATAAGACAAGAACATGCATACCAGGAAGCAGAGATCCTTGGAAGCTGTTTGGAGGTTTTCCATAACATAAACTAAAAGGAGGCAATTAATCTGACTCTAACTATAATGGGTAGCCATTGAAAGGTTTTGATTCAGAAGGTGATATTTGATTTTCATTAATTTCAAGGCCATTAGTTTGGGGACTGAGAAATGAACCAAGAAGATAAGTTACTTTCCCATGATTGTAACATCAAGAACCAGCCCTGGTTTTGGTTGAACTCCCTGCTGCTTCCTATTCTTTCATGTAATTCTTCCATCTCTAAAGTTCATGTATAAGTGATCTGTCACATTAAGTCATGAGTTTTATAGATATTTTTCCATATACATCTGCTAAAGACCATAGAATGTGGAAGCTAGAATGATCCTTATGGTTCAGGTGAGGAGACTTGGAAGGCCCAAGAGGCACAATGACTTGTCCAGGTTCATGGATATGGCAGAAAAAGGAGATAGGTCTGAAGCCTACAGATATACCCTGAAGTATCTCCTTCAGGATCCTGAATTTCCAAAGCATTTTCCAGGTACTGCAGGGAGAATAGTTTTTGTGTAACTGTAGTGTTAAATTGATGACATGAGACAGGAGGCTGAAGAGGCATCAGCTTTAGGAGGTTTTATCCAAGGAAGTGGGACAGGTAATGGGACCCCAAGAAGTAACTTCACTTCCTTGGAAATGTAACACAACTGAACTTCAAACCCTGGCAACCAGACATCCACATTCTAGAGACAACCCCCAATCCAGCTCACTTAAGCAGAGATGCTTGGGAGAATATGTTTTCTTCTTGTTGCCAAACATCCTAAGGCTCTCATTTCAGGTAAACTGGAAGGGAGAGCCTTTTCAAAGCTTCAGGAATTCACTCAACCCCCACCACAGAAGACTTGTGATTTATCAGGAGACACCCAAAGGTAAGATAGGGATCACAAGGCAGTGAAATGAAGCTGGGCAAATATTCTGATCCTTTCTGGGCAGCCCCACAGCACCTCCAAATCTCAGTGTGGCTGAATTGGGGAGGGCTGAGCTATTGTAAGGGAAGTGTGGAGAGACCCAGGGCAGGAACTGGTTTTCTGGGAGGTTGGAAGCCTGGTTGGCCCATCATGTTCACAGCCTGTTCATGGCTGTCAGGGTGGGAAGGAGAGTACTGGGGTGGTGATCATCTGCCCAGATGTTAATCTGCAGACTTGGAGCCATCATCTCATCTCTTTTCTTCATGGGCTGGAAATCTGTGAAGACAGTGTTCTGTTTCCAATATGGTGAGAAGAACTTTATATGGAGTAATCCTTATGGTGACAGCCAGGCAGGGCCCTGATGACCAATTGATAATGAGAGTGGACTTTGGGTCAGGTAGGAAGGCTCCTTCTTTACTGAGCAGTGGGAAATGTGAGTGGGGTCTCTGACTGAAGAAGGGCAAGACTGAACCTTTTGTCCCACACACCTGATGGTTTCCACTAGAAGGCTGATCAGGGAGGCTGGGCTCTCAGAGGCAGCCTTTGAGAGAATGCAGCCCCACTACCACTACTTCTAGGTCATTCTTGCCCCATTCCTTCCAGCCCCTACCCCACAATCAATGATCAAGACAATGAGGTATGGTGAGAACTGGCTCAGAAATCTTCCTGGGACCTCAGGATGCTAAGCTTCATTTTGGTGTGGACTAAGCTTTATCCCTGCCAATTAGGAGAATGGTGTTGGTGGGAAGAAGAGACACACCTGTTCATGCAGAGAATAAGGTAGTACATTGCACCCAAGTTACAGGTTGAGATGCAATGAGGGACCAAGGAAGTCTGGGGCAGGAAAATGGATTTTGTTTTTTCCACCCATCTTCCAGATACTTATGGAGCATCTACCACATGCCAGTGCAGTGCATAGCTGAGATAGGCCATCAGAACTCCTGGAATTTAAGTTTGAAGGGGCTTTCACAAGGCATAGCAATATCATCTAAAATGTGGGTGTCTGTAAAAATCACATTAACAAGGACCATTTCCTGACCTAGAACAGTGGCTTCTTCTCTACAGCTTTGAAGGAAGAGGGAATATGTTCTGCTTCTGGTGCAGAGGTTTCTATGACCACCAGTTAAGAATGCATAGCTTTCAAGAAGAACTCTGGAATTGCATCAGCAATAAGTGGGGGAAGGGGGAATATAAAAATATCAAAACTTACAATGTGCAAAGAAAAAAGCCAGAGGAAGATTGTTAGCAAAATGGCCAAAGTGCAGGCAGGACTGTGCATCATCAATCCTCCTTGAGAGGTCTCATGGCCCATCCTTTCTCTTAGATTTGAATCCTTCTGGGATCCTGGTTTTGGACTTCAGATTTCCTCTTCCTGCTACATTTATTCCAGGGGAACATTTGTAATGTAGCTCTAAAGCCACAACTCACCTCATTTCATGAGCTTTACTCCTCCATGTGAACTGGGATTTCTAACATCCCTGAAATACCTTTCACAATTTGTTTTAACCCAGAAATTTCCCAGAAGGCTGCCAGCCTCTCTTTCAGGTCCTCGGAGGCCACACACCTCTGACAGGGCCCTGATGATTCACAGTGAGCTCTGGTGTCTGGATCAGTGTCCTTATTCCTTATGATGGAAGGAAAACTCACAATCTTCCTCACTGGCCAAGATGACACTGTGGCCATTTGGTTCTCAGGTCCACAGTCTGGGGAGTTCACCAGTTTACACACTCTGTTGTGTTGTTACTGACATATCCTAGAAGAGACACCAGACCCCAAGCCCTTAGAGCTCATAGCCCCTGGGATGGTGGTGGTCTTTGTCCTAAGTCTTGTACTGTGGTTATGCCCAGAGGGTAGGAACCTCTCTGATGGGGAGAGTTGAGATATATGATATGTCAGGGGTGTGGGAAGGAGGTGGTCACTAAGACTGATGACCTACAGG
>JAQZBX010113250.1:0-10120 GCA_029593785.1 Cabassous unicinctus | reverse complement strand
ATATATATATATATATATATATATATAATAAAAATACCAACTATTGTCCCAAATCCTTGTTTCTTAGCAAAGAATAAGCTTAAGGGATTTAAAAATCCATTGCTACATTTGCATTTTAATAATGGTAGATATTTTAATTACATTAAATATCTTATTATATTGCAATGAAGAGTATAGCTGTATTACGTGAACAAAACTGTTAGAAGAATACTCTTCCACTGTGAGTGTCTGTATCCAAACCATACTGCCATGGAAAAAAACCTGCCCAACATTTACTCTCCTGGCCACAACTGTCTGTTTAGAGAAGTGTCTGGATTGGTCTGAACAACACATTCCCAAGAAACAAAGTAAAATCCCATGTTGATAACATGAGATAATATGAGGATACTAACAACTAGGATGGCGGTTCAACTGACGTTTTATGAACCTCAAAACCAAACAATTCCAAGTCCAGTCATCTATCCCAAAGAAATATCCTTGAACATATGCAAAGCTATACATGCAAAGGAAGCTCATCTTAGCATTGTTCATAATAAAGAAAACTGGAAACTCATCCTTAGTGCCCATTAGTATAGAAATGGTTAATGAAGGTACACACATACTATGGAACACTGTTCAAGTATTAAAATTAATATGGCAAATTCCTTCTTACTGACATGATAAGAGCTCCATGAAAAGAGCAAAATGGAGAAAATAGAAAATATTATGATACCATCTGTGTTTGAAATGAAAGCTACCTGAGTATAGCCACATTTATATAGGAAAATACATTGAAAAGGGGTTGGAAAGATGCACAATAAAGAGACAACAGTGATTATTTTTTGGAAAAAGAGTGGAGTTGGAGGTGTGAGGGAGAAGTAAGTAGGTGGTGAAGGAGGGCTTTTAAGTTTTACTCTACATACTTCTGATTGCTGGAATATGTTATGATGAGAATATATTCAAGCACTCCATGTATGCCTGCGTATCAGTCAAGTTCAGGAACAGGATGCGTACAATGTGCTATGTGTTGCACACACAGTTGACTGGTGGGACAGCACAGAACAGTGGAAGAATTACTGGATTCCAAATAAACAGGAAGAGGCAAAAGACCTTGCTCTGCCACATTAGATGTGTGCTGTGGTACGACTTACAGAACTTTGTGTGTAAAACGGGATGATGATATTTTGTGGCCAGGCACACTCACAGAATGGAATGAGATAATGAACACAAAAGCACTCTACAAGCTACAAAGCATTGTATGAATTTCAAAATACTTCTACTATTGTTTATTCATATTATTTGACCTCCCAACTATCCTTGGAGAAAAATTACTAAGTTTGTAATCATAGATGATTTGTTTTAAACTCCTCCCTTTGAGCCACATTGTTTTATCCTCTCTGTCTCCTTTTCCTAAGGTCTGAAATTAAAACAAACATCAAATGAGGCCGTAGGATTTTATTTTATCTGTCACATACTGCTGTCATTAAACACACTTGAAATGAGTGGGTTTAGTTCAAATAAAACTGCTTCTTTCCCAAACTCAACAAACATCAAGTGGGGAGAAAAGGAAGCTTGCACTTGAATAACATTCAGAAGCGCTGCACGTTACACTCCAAGGAGAAGATCCATCTGGCAAGCTGACACAGTAATAAGTTCTTTTAATTGTCAGGTCAGGCAGATTACAGATCCAGGCTGTCAATTCTTTCATTGCAGTTTCGTTTTTGTTTTGTTATTGGTAGCTCATTAAAACACACACACACTCTCCTAGTTAGTCTATGTGAGATAAACTATCTTCCTTCCTTCTAGGACTGATTTAAACATGAGCAATTCAGTACAAGTAAGTGTTTACTACTGAGAACCTACTATGCACCAGGTACAGTACACACTGTGGGAGACCCTTCAAACTCAGGCAAAACCTCCCCTTTTCTCTCCTTATCTCCAACTGCTCACATCCATGCACTATATCATCTCAATGACTCACCGTCCTTATCAAAAACCTGCACTTCAAATTACCTTTCATTTCTCATACAGTTTTCTCTTGTAGAATGTCCTTTTTCCCTATCTGCTACTCAGATTTTCAGTCCCAGGTCAAACATCAACTCCTTCAAACACCAGATCTCTTCTCTTTTACCCTTTGCTCCTTTGCATATATCAAAAGCCCTGCCCTGCAGGAAGTCACAGCCAATAGGGGAGATCAACTCTTACAGCCTAGAATGACACTCACAGGCATCAAAAATGCTGGTCCAGCAAACATGTAGGAGCTCTTTCCCTCCTCCATACTTTAATTATACTTTAGTTAAAGTTCACATAGTTGTTGCTCAATAACTACCTATGGGATAAGTAGAGTTTCCTAAAATATTGTATGCACTAAATATTTCTTTGTCTGCAAAATGAGGAAAAAAGGAAATAGAACAAAACTCTGCAAAATTTACAAAACAAGGTTTTACTTCTTTCTTTCCAATTTGGATGCCTTTTATTTCTTCTTCTTGACTAATTGCATAGCGACAACTTCCAGTACAATGTTGAATAACAGTGGTGACCTTGGGCATCCATGCTTGTTCCTGATTTTAGAGGGAAAACTTTCAGTCTTTCACCATTAAGTAGGATGCTAGCTGTGGTACCCTTTCTCATGTTAAGGAAGTTTCCTTCTATTCCTAGTTTTCTAAATGTCTTTATCAGGAATGGGTGCTGGATTTCATCAAGTACCTTTTCTGCATCAATTGAGACAATCATGTATGTGTGTGTGTGTGTGTATGTATCTTTCTTTCTGTTAATGCAGTATATTACATTAATTGATTTTCTTATGTTGAACCATCTTTGCATAAGTGTGATAAATCCCATTTGATCATGGTGTATAATTCTTTTAATGTACTTTTGGATTTGGTTGGCTGGTATTTTGTTGAGGATTTCTGCATCTATATTTGTAAGAGATGTTGGTCTATACTTTTCTTTTGTATGTCATTTTTATCTGACTTTAGTAGAAGGATGATATTGGCTTTGTAGAATGAATTAGGGAGTATTCCCTCTTCTTCAATTTTTTGGGAGAGTTTGAGCAGGACTGGTATTAATTTTTCTTGGAATGTTTGGTTCAATTCCCCCTGAGAAGCCATCTACTTCTGAGCTTTAATTTTTGGCAAGTTTCTGATTACTGATTCAATCTCTTTACCAATTATTGGTTTATTGAGATCCATTTCTCCTTGAGTCAGTGGGGGTAGTTTGTGTGTTTATAAGAATTTGTACATTGCATCTAGGTTATCTAACTTGTTGCTGTACATGTCATAATATCCTTTTCTATTTCTGTGGGGTTGGTAGTAATGCCCCCTCTTTTCATTTCTTATTTTAGTCATTTGTATCTTATCTCTTTTTTTGTCAGTCTAGCTAAAGATTATTGAATTTTGATAACTTTATTGAATTTTTCAAAGAACCAATATTCGATTTTGTTGATTCTCTTATAGTTTAATTCTCTATTTCATATATTTCTGCTCTAATCTTTGTTATTTCCTT
This sequence comes from Cabassous unicinctus, assembly GCA_029593785.1. Taxonomy (NCBI): domain Eukaryota; kingdom Metazoa; phylum Chordata; class Mammalia; order Cingulata; family Chlamyphoridae; genus Cabassous; species Cabassous unicinctus. The sequence continues at coordinate 6,637 of JAQZBX010113250.1, read as the reverse complement.
CCTTCTGCTCACTTTAGGTTGGGTTTTTTTGAGGTTAGGTCTCTGATTTGATATCATTCTTCTTTTTAAATGTAAAACATTTAGAGCTATAAGTTTCCCTCTCAGCACTGACTTTACTGTATCCCATAAGTTTTGGTATCTTGTGTTTTCATTTTCATTTGCCTCAAGATATTTCCTTATTTCCCTTGTGATTTCCTCTTTAACCCATTGGTTGTTTAATTTCCATGTTTGTGAATTTTCCATTCACCTTTTGTTATTGATTTCTAGCTTCATTCCATTGTGGTCAGAGATGATACATTGTATGACTTTAATATTTTAAAATTTATTGAGACTGGTTTTGTGACCTAAAATATGGTCAATCCTAGAGAATGATCCATGTCCTCTTGAGAAGAATGTGTATTCTGTTGCTGTTAGGTGAAGTGTTCTACATATGGGTGTTAGGTCTAATTGTTTTATAGTATTATAAAAGTCCTTCTATTTCCTTATTGATCATCTGTCTAAATGTTCTATCCATAATTGAAAATGGTGTATTAAATCTCCTACTAAAAATGTTGAACTGTCTACTTCTCTCTTCAAATCTGTCAATATATGCTTCACATATTTGGGACTCTGTTGTTAGGGGTGGGTGTGTGTGTGTGTGTGTGTGTGTGTATAATTGTTACATGTTCTTGTTGAATTGACCCCTTTATCAGTATATAATGACCACCTTTGTCCCTTGTACCAATTTTTGACTGAAAGTCTATTTTATTGGTATTAATAATATAGTTACTCCATTTCCCTATCTGCTACTACTTGCATGGTATATATTTTTTTTCATCCTTTCACTTTCAATCTACTTAGGTCTTTGAATTTAAGGTGAGTCTCTTGTAAACAGCATATAGTTGGGTCATGCTGTTTTATCCACTCTGCCAATCTCTGCCTTTTGACTGGAGAGTTTAGTCCATTTAAATTTAAATTTAAAATAACTACTGATAGTGCAGGGCTTTTTTCTGCTATTTTGCTACTTAGTCTTTGTAAGTCTTATACACTTTTTGACCCTCAATCCTTCTGTTAATAATTACTTTCATATTTTTTTAATGTATTTTTGTATTGTAGAATATGGAGTTCTCATTTCTTTCTGGAAATATTTTTCATATATTTTCCTTGTAGTTACCATTGAGTTAAAATTGAACACACTAAATATATAGCAATCATATTTGATCTAACGCCAATTTGAATTCAATAGCCTACATATGCACTGTCCCTACACCCCTCCATTCTCCCACCTTCTTTTTTGTACTTGTTACAAATTATACCATTGTACATTGTATGTCCAAAACCATAAATTTACCATTACTTTTTATGCATTTGCATTTTAGCATCTGTAGGAATTAAGAAATAGAGTTACATTCCAAAAAACACAATTCAGTAGTACTGGCATTTGAAACTAACCAGATGGTTACCTTTACTGGAGGTCTTTAATTCTTTACACCACTTTGAACCACTGTCTAAGGTTAGTGGCCTTATGAGTTTTCTAGGTAACAGGAATTTGAGTACAGACTCTACTCCTTAGAAAACAGTTTCACTGCTTCACTGGCAAAGGAGGTAAGCCTTTGCCCCAGGCCACCTGATCCAATTGTTTCTTACTCTTTTTCTATATCAAGCTGCTTTTGCTTGGAGGGCAACTTCTGGGAGGGGGGGGGCATGCTGGAGAGGCATTTCTCAAGTCAGTTTTTACCAGTGAGAACAAGGCCAGAGACTTAAAAGGGAGAGCCTTCTGGCTCCAATCTGCCCTGGGGTGGGGATTGTGAGGAACCTAGAAGGCTACCAGGAGCTTCTCTCACTGCTGTGCTTTCTTGACTTGGTACCTGCCCACCAAATGCAGCCATTTAACTCTCCCGTGAGGAAGTGTACTGGCTTTAAGTCTCCTCTGCCACCTTTTTCTGGGGCTTGCTGGAATAATGGCTGCCGTCAGAGTTGGACCCTCAGCAATCTGAAGTAGCTAATCAACAGCAGTGATCAGAGATGAGACTGTGCACCCCCAGATCTTGGGAAACTAGGTCTTTATGTCCCACTTGGGCACCAACATGTGCAGGAGGGGCAGGGTTTGAGTGCCTCAATGCCACCAGCTGTGAGACTTTGTGATGGGTAATGGTAGCCACCCATGGAGAGTATAATTTACTGGTATGTATCACAATTTACCAGCCTCTTCCTCCTGTTCTTCCCTGAATGTTGTACATTGTTCTACTGGACTTTAGAGTCCTGACATAGTTGATTGAGACAGTTCACTCCTGTTTAGCATTATTCTGGTGGAGGGACTGATTCTTCCTTGGGTTTGCTACTCCACTATTTTCCCACAATACCAGGATTTCTACTACCACTCTTAAGTAGTATTTTCTTGGTTCAGCACTCCCCTGTTACTAGAATCCTTTAACTGTTTTCTGATTCTCTGAAAAAGGTATTTCTGCCAGTTCTTGCTGGTTGTTCAAAACGCCTGTTAGTGAACAGAGCTCTGAAGTGTTTCACTCCTCTATCTTGATCAAGGTGGTACCAAGAAAAGGCAGATTTGCTTAAGGACTAAAAAGTGTACAGAAATCCTACCTCAGGGTGGAAATCACATTTACTTACATAACAAGTGAGGATACTGGGCTGGGAAAAGGATGTGGCTTAAAATGTAGGCTCTAAAGCATTTACTATAGGCATCTTGAATAAACCATTTCATTTTTCATCCTGTTTCCTTCTTTCTAAAAATATGGATAGGAATCTCCATCTTCAGGAGTTTTTGTTGGATTTTAAAAAGCGTGAATAAATGAAGATCTTCTGTAAACTGTAAACATAGTAGGTGAATGCCCTGAATTATCATTATCAAGGCAGAAGATCAGATCTTGCAGCGCTTATAAGACATGCCAGGCTCAGAAATGTTATCTAGTTCCTGTTTGGGGGAAAATGGTAGGAACATATATACATTTTATACTGGGAAATGTAGGAAATAATGAAGAGGATGGGCTTTAATACATGAGTATCCAATAAATTAAATCATAAGTGAATAGACCTGAGCAGTTTATACAGACCTGGAGGGATCTTAAGGATTGTATTGTTGTTTAAATAAGTAAAGAGAAAAGACATGGCCTGGGTCACACAGTAAATTTATCTGAGAATCAGGACTGGAAGGCAGGTCAAAAAGATTCCAGGCCAGGGCTCTTTCCCCTAAATGGCATTCTGTAGGAGACTATGAAACAACAGAAGCCTGAGAAGTAGACAAGAGAAATGACATCACACTGCTCCAGAGATTACTGGTGGGAAGTGATTTTATGTCTCACTAAATTGCATTGGATCCCAAGAGATGACAGGAGGATTTAAGGATTATTTCTCCTATCATTGTAGTGGAAGACCGCTTAGTGAGTAGTTCAGAACTGAGATAAACCAGGTGAAGAAAAAAGACTGTTCAGAGTCCCCAGATCATGTATAGGACGGGAAGCAACCAGCACCTACCATGTGTCAATCTTATGTTAGGTGATTTCTATGCAATCTTTGCCATAATTCTAGTCTGGTCAAAAAGTAAATATTCCTCTTTTACTGATGAAGATATTACAGTCTATATTATTAATCAATTGATTGATTATTTCATATTAAATATTTTCCCAGTATGCATAGAGCTGCTGAGTGGTGGAATCTAGGTCTCCAGGTACCAGGTTGAGACAAGGAGTTCTTTCCACATTGCCAGGTGAATGGCCCCATTACATATTCCAACCCAGCAAGCGGAAAGGTCTGAGGTGCTGGAAGTAGGAGGTCAGGAAAGCCACTGTGGACAGTTGGCATTCAAAGGAGAAAGTGGTTTCGGGAACAGTGTTACATTCACATTTTCTGAAGTGAGTTTATGTGAGGTTAAGTGTTTTTATTTTCTCTGATGAGACATTGGGGGGATTCTAGGTACCTTTTTCAAAGTAAAAATATTTCTCTTTCTGTGGCACTGGCATGGTAAAAGAATAATAAAAAATGCATAAATATAAATAAAACTGGAGTGGGTGAGGAGTCAAAATGACCTGGATGGAGGCGCTAATAGGAAGCCTTGTTTTCCAGTTTTGAGTGAAGCAGTTGATTCTTTGAACATGGTAATACAAGAGTGAGAAACACTACTTTCTCGATGGTTTTCCTTTTTAGACACAGCTCCACATATGCCAGCTCCAAGTCCAATAACTAGAGTTCTTGTTATACCATCATCTTTAATTTATGAAAATCAAATTGTATTACTCCCATGTCATAATGTTGTAAGTCTTTCTCACCTGGTGCATATTTTACATATAATTTCATACTTTATTGAGATCCTCAATAGGTTACATTACATATACATCTATTAGAATATTTAGGACTCAATTTTCACCATCATTGAAGGCTTTATGCAACTCATATATTCAAAAATGTGTGAATAATCAGGTACTTGTGTTCCCAATGGTGGGCCAATTAAGAGCTGAAGGCTGGGTCACATATCATCAGAAAGAATTACTCTTCAATCCCAATCTAGAATTTTCAGCCTAGTATGCTATGACTAGAAGGAACACTTAACTACTTCAACTCTTCATGTCACATCTGGGGAGAGTAAGGCCCAGGCAGAGAGAGGGACATGTTCAAGGGCAAAACCTAGATGAAGGCAGAGTAGTCATTGGAAGACAGATATTTTGCTTTCCATGTATGAGAAAAAAGACAAGATTTTTGTTTGTTTCATCAAAAACTCATTTTTTTTCACCATAAATTCAGGACAGAACAAAGGCACTGCTGCTCTGACTAAAACAGTCATATATACATGTCTTTCAAGACAGAATTTTAATCAAACATTGTCCTTTATATCTTTGACCTTTGGGAAAAGTATGGTTTATTCTGGTTTTATTCAGGACAAAATAAGAGGTAAAATTACAAAATAACTATGGCCCAGCAGTCAGCATAACTCTATTTACTGAATTATTTTAAAGTCTGTTAAGGGTTTAATTGTTGTCCATGTTTGTCTTCATTTGTTCACAAACATCTGCTGAGTGCCTAACTTATGCCAAGCACCACTGTGTTAGATGCAATGGGAAACCAGGAATGTAAGCATACACAAATATATACTCCACAGTGAACAAGTTTCCAGTCTAGTCAGGGAGGTGGCATGTGAACAGCTAAACTTAACTAATAAAGTATAGAATGCAATATGTGCCAGAAGAAATATGTACCTCATGTCAAATGGGGAGGGCAAGTTCCAAGGTTAAGGGTGAAGAGTGAGAGTGGTAGGCAGATAGCCATTAGTGACTGGCTCTATAGATAGATGACACACAGAAGAGAAAAGACCCAGAGCTGGGAAAGGAGAGAGCCCACTGGAAAGGTATGCAAAAAGAGGGAGCATGAGTGTAATAAATGACAGGACAGTGAGTGGAAGTATAAGGTATGAAGACATGGGTTTTTAATCCAGAAGCCTTTATTATACATTAGCTTATCCAGACTCAAAAAGACACTTTAAGGAAATTCCTTGTTTCTGTAGATGGACAAGAGAACTGAGAGACAGCAAGGAACTTACTGACCAGTACTAGAGATAATAATTTGTCTGTGTGTCTATGTGGGAGTGAACAAGCAGGTGTGCACATACACACTAGCATACCTTCTGGCTCAAGAATACTGAAAATATCCATTCTCTATAGGTTTGTGGAATCTTGCACAAGCCAGTTCACTTTTCTGTGCCTGTTTGATCATTATAACATGAAGTACTGAAACGGGGCCCTCTCAACATTAATGTTCTTTGATGTTTTGTTTATCACTTAATCACAAGTACTCAAAGAGTACCAGAGCTTTCTTATGGGCATTCTGGGCCCTTGATAGTACCTTGAATAAATTATGGCATTAGCAACAACAGAATTTGAACTTTTACAATCTTTGGCTCCCCTCAAGTTCTTCTTGACTTTTAAGCTTACTCAGGAAAATGTGTTAGTCAATGTACTTGTGGTTGTGGCACAGGCTACCCAGACTATGTGGAGGAGAGAGAGGCCAGGTGGGAGTATGGCTAGAGTCCCTTCACTAGAAACTTATTGCTCATCACTAAGCAAACTGAGAGGTTGAAAGAACTTTAAGGCATTACCTTTACCACTGAGACTACAACTGTATGAGAAAGGCAAGTATCAGCTATTGCCACTTTATGAACTTGTAAATTAAGGCACAGGAATTGGATCCGAAATTTGCTCATGATATCTCATTCCTTCCATGGACCCAGCTCTTAAGATATAACAGATATGCTAGAGTCAGTATTTAATGAACTCCTCCTAGCTTAGTGCTTGATTTAGATTTGCAGACTTGCTTTCAAGAATCCAATAGATGCACTTTTGCTATATTTTAGGCATGTAAATAGATACCTTTATTCACATTTCAAAAGAAACAAATATTAAACCTCTTTTTTTTATAGTTCATGAAGGCCTCAGAAACTGTTAAAGGCATTATTATTTGAGCCTCTGGAACTATGAATGGGAAAAATTGAAAATAGCCCATTTCAAATTTTAGGTCATAGAAACAGAAAAGGAGTGTAGTCTCCACAAAAGCATCTATTGTAGCTCAAGACCACCAACCCCAAGGTCAATTGCCCTTAACAGTGGTCAGGATCCCTTACAGGGTGTGAAAAAGAACAAGGGTTTTTACCCAT
>JAQZBX010113249.1:0-10117 GCA_029593785.1 Cabassous unicinctus | reverse complement strand
AGGAAATCCCTTTTGTCATGCCCCACATTCCACACTTCACTTTACTCCTCTTGCTTTCTCACTCTAAATCAATGACAGGTGAAGAGGAGGTGAAGAAATCCCAACTTTCCATCACAAATTAGGTTCTATTACTGATAGTAAAGTGCAGCGAGAACTCCCTTATGGAATACTAAAAGATGGGGAAAGGATCTTGGCCAAGGGGTATGGGAAAAGCTGGTGGGGAAATACATTAGGTGGAAAAAGGCAAGGGGGGGTGGGATATACTCTAGATAGATATATAGATATATGATAGAAAGATATACTAACACGAGACAAAATCAAAATAATAGTTACCTATAGGAAAGGAACAGAGTGGAGGAAACTTGGACAGAAGTTAAGCTTCCCTAAATGTAATTTGCTTTGTAGAATCAGTTTAGGAAAATTTTTATTATATTATGTAATTAAAAAAACATATTTTTGGGGCTTTTATAAAGGGTATTTATTTGGGGTAAATGTTTACAGTTACAAGGCCCTAAAGGTACCATAAGAGGTACTTTCTCACCCAAGTCAGTTGCCACATGTTGAAGCAAGATGGTTGCCAATCTCTGCAAGGGTTCAGCCTTCCTCTCTCTCAGCTACAGGCTGGCATAGGACTTGTCTGTCTTCCCCGGGCCACAGGATCAAAGTTCTCTCCTACTCCATGTCATGACAAAGTTCTCTCCTCTGGCATCTATGGAGCGCTCTTCCCTTTTCTCTTGTATCTTCTTTTTTTTTTTATAGTTAATTTTGTTTTATTTTTAAAGAAGCTTTAGATTACATAAATGTTACATAAAAAATATAAGGGATATCCATATGCCCCACTACCTCCTCCTCCCACCCTTTCCCACTTTAACAATATCCTTCATTAGTGTGGAACATTTTTTACAATTGTTGAACCCATATTGAAGCATTGCTACTACTCATGGTCTACAGTTTACATTATAGTTTATACTTTGTCCTGCACAATGTTGTAAGTTATAACAAAATATACAATGGTCTGTATCTGTCACTGCAATGTCATGCAGGACAAATCCCATGTCCCAAAAAATGCCCCCATATTATAACCTATTCTTCCCTCTCCCATCCCTCAGTACCTCTGGTAGCCACTGCCTTTATAGCAATGATAAGAATTCTTCCATTGCTAGAATAATAATAAGTCTATAGTAGAATAATAAGTCTACTTTAGTCCATTGTTCATTCCCTAATGTTGAGGATTTGGAGATGGTGATGCTCACTCTGGTTCTAATTGAGAAGGGGCTTAAATCCCTTGGGGCAGATGGATAGAGGTATCTTGCTTGCAGTTGCAGACATTCTCTGTTCCTTAGGATGGGCGTTGTCCATCATCATCTCCTTGTTAGTTGTCCTGGGTAAGTCCAATGAACTGGAGAATATATATTGCCACTCTGCTAAAATTCAGGACTCAACTGGTACATGGACGGACCAAAGATTTAAGTCTCTGGGACATATATTTATCAAGTATAGTGCTAATTATGGATTCAAATAAGGGGGACTAAAGAGTAGAGAACCTATAAATGAGTCTAACTCTGTTACACTGGGAGAATAAATTCAAAAGTAAGGACCACTTACAGGGTGCTGAATTCCTGAGGTATCTGCCCTGCTTATAGTTTCTGGATATCTCTAGAGCCCTCAGGAACCCTGCTAGTTGAGGCACTGTTTAATGTGGCAGTCAATGAGATCCTGCTGAGACTTGCATAACCGTAACCTCTGGAATGACCTCCGAACTCACTTTGAAATCTCTTACCCATAAAAACTCATTTGTATTTACCATTTCCCCCATTTGGTCCAAGTATGGATCCAGATGCATTGCTAGCTGGTGCTTAGTAATAATCCCTCGGTTCCAGGGAGCTCATCCCTGGGAGTCGTGTCCCATGTCATGGGGAAGGTTGTGAGTTTATATGCTGAGTATGACTTAGAAAGATGCCACATTTGAGCAACAAGGAGGCTTTCAGGAGGTAACTCTTAGCAGTATATAATACTAGGCTAAGTTTCATTTTCACAAGAAAAGGTTCATAAGTACAATCATCAATGTCAAGGGCCTGGTATAATGGTCTGTTTTCCTTCACTAGACATTGCTCTTGCACTTGGGGGATTCTTGATGTCCTGTTAGAGAATGTAGCAGAAATCCCCAGGATAGGAATTCATTTTTCTTATTGTATGGATCTCCACCCACTGAGAAAATGTCCCATGAACACTTGAACATATTTGTATGTCTTAAAAGCATTCCCTAGGGGAACCCATTGCCATGCCTCCCCACATCACTGACACCCCACACCAGTGAGCCTCCCCCACCACTGCTGTGACCTTTCTGTGATACAAAACCTCTCCAAAAATGAAGCAAACAAAATAACTGAATAAAATTAATAACAAAATGAAATAATAATTTTAAAAATAACCAATAAAATACAAAAAATTAAAACATTTGAAATAATAAAATATAAAAATAAAAAAAATTAGACTGTCTTTCATCACTGTAAGATCTGTTGTCTTGTATGTACAATGACATTTTCTTCTATATATTCCCCCAGTATCTAATTTTTTTCATTTTATCTTCAAAGAAGCTTTAGGATACAGAAAGTCACATAGAGAATGCAGGTGGTTTCCATATACCCAACACCCTCCCCCTTTTCTCCTCTCCCTTATTAATAACGTTTTACATGTAGATGGTACATCTGTTACAATTGATGTACAAATATTAAAGCATTGCTACTAACCATGGTCAATGGTTTAAAATTTGGAACATATACTTTTAAAAGTTTTTACAAAATTTGAAGTGGTCTGTATCTGTTATTGCAAGATCATGCTGAACAATTCTAATGCCCTAAAAATGCCCTATGTTCCATCTATTCTATTCTTCCCTTCCACTCCCCACAGAACCTATGGTAATCACTAAGTTTCAATTTTTGAAGAATAAGATTCATAGTTGCTTGCAATAATACTGAGGGCTTAATATATTGGTCTGTTTTCTTTTATTAGGCACTGCCTATATTCTTGAGGGATTCTTGTCCCTCTAATTAAGAACACAGCAGGAATCCCCAGGATGGGAGTTTAATATTTTCCTGTTTATTGTGTGGGTCTCCATCCACTGATATAACACACTATGACAAGTTGAACACTTAGATATTCCATAGAAGCTTGCCCCAGATGCGATCTCTCCCATATATCCCCCCAAATCCGACACCATACACCAGTAACCCTCCCCTGCCATATCTGCCAAAAGAACATTTCCAACATTATAGGTTTAACCACAGGCCTACAAACCCCCAGAGTTCATCTGCTCTGTCTCCCAACCACCCCTCCCCAGTCTGATGGATAATCCAACTCAACCCCTCCACCCTACTTCCCCTCACAGACCAGAACCACCAAACTCAATCATGTTACTGCACCACTGTCACGCCCATCCACTGCCCAACCACACCCTTCCACCTTATCATAGATTTTGCCTTCTACTCCCTTTCTGTCCATAGTAAACCTATCTTCCAGACTCAAGCTCTGTGAGTCTGCTCTATTTGTTTAATTCATATCAGTGAAGTCACATAATATTTGTCCTTCAGTACCTGGCTTACTTTATTCAACATAAGTTCTTCAAGATTCAGGCATGTTATCCGATGTGTTAATATTGCATTCTTTCTTATAGCTGAGTAATGTTCTATTGTATGTATATACCACAGTTTGCATATCCATTCATTTGTTGATGGGCATTTCAGTTGCTTACAACTTTTGGCAATAGTGAATAATGCCACTATGAACATTGGCATGCATATATCTATTCGTGTCCCTACTTTCAATTCTTCTGGGTATATACCCAGCAGTGGGATTGCTGGATCATATGGCAGTTTTATAGTTAGCTTAATGAGGAACTGCCAAACTGTCCTCCACAATGGCTGCACCGTTCTACATTTCCACCAGCAGTGGATAAGTGTTCCCTTTCCTCCACATCCTCTCCAACACTTGTAGTCCTCTGTTTTTTTCATAGCCTCCAGTCTAATGGGTATAAGATGATATCTCATTTTAGTTTTGATTTATATTTCCCTAATAGCTAGTGATGTTGAGCATCTTTTCATGTGCTTTTTAGTCATTTGTATTTCATCTTTGGAGAAGTGTCTATTCAAATCACTTGCCCATTTTTTATATGGGTTGTTTGTCCTTTTATTTTCAAAACGTAGGATTTCTTTATATATGCTGAATATTGGGCACCTATTGGATAGATGGTTACCAAATATTTTCTCCCGTATTTCTTAACAAACTCCTTTGAAACACAAAAGTTTTTAATTTTGTGGAGGTCCCATCTATTTTTTCTTTCATTGCTCATGCTTTAGGTGTGAAGTTTATGAAACCATTTCCTACTATAAGATCTCATAGATGCTTCCCTACATTATCTTCTAGAAGCTTTATGGACTTGGCTCTTATATTTAGATCTTTGATTCATCTTGAGCTAATTTTTGTTAGGGTGTGAGATGGTGTTCCTCTCTCATTCTTTTGGATATGGATATCCAGTTCTCTAAGCACCATTTGTTGAAGAGGCCATTCTCTCCCAGTTGAGTGGGCTTGGTGGCCTTGTCGAACAACAGTTGACTGTATATGTAGGGACCTATATCTGAACTCTCAATTTGGTTCCATTGGTCAGTATGTCTGTCCTTGTGCCAATACCATGCAATTTAGACTACTGTAGCTTTGTAGTATGTTTTAAAGTCAGGTAGTGTGATTCCTCCAATTTCATTTTTCTTTTTCAATATGTCTTTGGCTATTTGGGGCCCCTTGACCATCCAAATAAATTTCATAGCTTTTCAAATTCGATAAAAAGGTTGTGGTAGTTTTTATTGAGATTGTGTTAAATCTGTAAATCAATTTGGGTAGGACAGACATCTTAATGATGTTTAGTCTTCCAATCCATAAAGAGGGCATATTCTTCCACTTATTTAGGTCTTCTTTAATTTCCTTTAACAATGTTGTGTAGTTTTCTGCATACAAGTCCTTTATATCTTTATTTAAGTTTATTTGTAGGTATTTGATTCTTTTGGTTGCTATAGTAAATGGAACTTTTTTCTTTATTTCCTCCTCAGATTGCTCATTATTGTTGTAACGAAATGATACTGATTTTTGCACATTGGTCTTATATCCTGCCACTTTACTGAACTCATTTGTCAGCTCTAGAAGCTTTGTTGTAGATTTCTCAGGGCTTTCTATGTATAGGATCATGTCATCTGCAAATACTGAAATTTTTACTTCTTCCTTTCCAATTTGTATGCCTTTCATAACTTTTTCTTGCCTAAGTGCTCAAGCAAATACTTCTAATACCATGTTAAATAAGAGCGGTGACAGTGGGCATCCTTGTTCTGTTCCAGATCTTAGAGGGAAAGCTTTTAGCATTTCACCATTGAAAATGATGTCAGCTATGGGTTTTTCATATATACCCTTTATCACACTGAGGGAATTTCATTCTATTCCTATCTTTTGCAGTGTTTTTTATCAGGAAAGTGTGCTGTATTTTGTCGAATGCTTTTTCTGCATCTATAGAGATGATCATGTGATTTTTTTCTTTCGATCTGTTAATGTGGTGTATTATGTTGATTCATTTTCTTATGTTGAACCATTCTTGCATACCAGGGATGAAACCCACTTGGCTATGGTATATAATTTGCTTGATGTGTTGTTGAATTAGCAAGTATTGTGTTGCAGATTTTAGCATCCAGGTTCATCAGAGAAATTGGTCTATAGTTTTTCTTTCTTGTGGTATCTTTATTTGGCTTTGGTATTAAGGTGATGTTGGCATCAAAGAATGAGTTAGGCAATGTTTTTTTTGGATGAGTTTAAGGAGGATTGGTGTCAGTTCTTTCAAGAATGTTTGGTAGAATTCACCTGTGAAGCCATCTGGTCCTGGACTCTTCTTATTTGGGAGTTTTTTGATGACTAATTCAATCTTGTTACTTGTGATTGGTCTGTTGGGTTCGTCAATTTCTTCTTTGGTCATTGTAGGCTGCTTGTGTGTTTCTAGAAATTTGTCCATTTCATCTAAGTTATCTATCTTGTTGGCATACAATTTTTCAAAGTATTCACTTATGATACTCTTTATTTCTGTGGGATCAGTGGTGATATCACCTTCCTCATTTCTTATTTTATGTATTTGCATCTTCTCACTCTTTTTCTTTATTAGTCTTGCTAAGGGTTTGTCAATTTTATTAATCTTCTAAAAGAACTAACTTTTGGTTTTGCTAATTTTTCTAGTGATTTCTTATTTTCAATTTCATTTAGCTCTGCTCTAATTTTGTTGTTTCCTTCTTTCATCATACTTTGGGATTAGATTGTTGTTCTTTTTCTAATTCCTCCAGGTGTGCAGTTAGGTCTTTGATTTTAGTTCTTTCTTCTTTTTCAGTATAAGCATTTATGGCTATCAATTTCCCTCTCAGCACTGCTTTTGCTGCATTCCATATGTTCTGATATGTTGTGTTGTCATTTTCATTCATTTCAAGGTAGTTACTGATTTCTTTTGCAATTTCCTCTTTGATCTAAGGATTATCTAAGTGTGTGTTGTTTAACTTCCATATCTTTGTTCTTAATCTGCTTCTCTGTCCCTTGCTCATTTCCAGCTTCATTCCATGGTGGCCAGGGAAATTACTTTGTATAATTTCAATCTTTCTGAATTCATTGAGAGTTGTTTTGTGATCTAACATGTGGTCTGTCCTGGAGAATGATCCATGCGTGCTCAAGAAGAATGTATAACCTGCTCTATTTGGGTGTAATATTCTGTATATGTCTATTAGGTCTAGATCTTCTAACATATTATTCAAGGTCTGTGTCTCTTTATGAATCCTCTGCCAAGATGGTCTGTCTAATGTTGATAATGGTGTATTAAAGTCCCCCATTATAATTATAGAGGCATCTATTTCTCCACTTAGTTTTTCCAATGTTTGCCTCATGTATTTTGAGGTGCCCTGGTTCAGTGCATAAATGTTTATGATTGTTCTTTCTTCTTGAGAGATTACCCCTTTCATTAATATATAGTATCCTTCTTTGTCTCTTACAATAATTTTGCATTTAAAGTCCATTTTGTCTGATATTAGTATAGCTGTTCCCACCATTTTTGGTTATTGTTTGCATGTAAAATCATTTTTGAACAATTCACTTTCAACCCCCTTGTGTCCCTGGGGCTAAGGTGAGTTTTTTGTAGACAGAATATAGATGGGTCATATTTCCTTATCCATTCTGCCAATCTGTGTCTCTTGATTGGAGAGTTTAATTCATTTTCATTCAATGTTTTTACTGTCAAGGCATTACTTACATTAGCCATATTTTCTTTAAGTTTATATATGCCGTTTGTTATTTTTATTTATCTTTTTAGATATTCTTACCAATAACCTTCCTTCCTATACTCTTCTCCAAACCTGTCTCTCCTGTTTTTTCCTTTCAACCTACAGAACTTCCTATATTATTTCTTGAAGGGCAGGTTTCTTGTTGACAAACTCTCTTAATTTCTGTTTATCTTGAATATTTTGAACTCTCCCTCATTTTTGAATGCCGGATTTGCTGGATACAGAATTATTTTCTGACAGTTTTTTTTCTTTTAGCACCTTTACTATGTCATACCACTGCCTTCTCGCCTCCATGGTTTCAGATGAGAGATCAGCACATAATCTTATTGAACTTCCCTTGTATGTGATGGACCTATTTTCTCTTGCTACTTTCAGTATTCTCTCTTTCTCTTGGGCATTGGACAATTTGATAAGTATATGTCTTCGGGTAGGCCTATTAGGATTTATACTGTTAGGGGTGTGCTGCACTTCCTAGATATGTATGTCCACATCCCTCAAAAGAGTTGGGAAATTATCAGCCATTACTTCCTCTAACATTCCTTCTGCCACCTTTCCCTTTTCTTCTCCCTCTGGGATGCCTATAATGTGTGTGTTTGTGCATTTCATGTTATCATTCAAATCCCTAAGTCCCTGCTGAATTTTTTCTATCTTTGTATCTATGTGTTCTATTATCTGATTTCAGAGTGTTCAACATCACTGATTTTTTTCCTCTGCCTGTTCAAATCTGCTTTTATGTTCTTCCAGTGTATTTTTTATTTCTTGCATTGTGCCATTCATCACCATCAGATCCACTACCTTTTTATGTATGTTACAATTTTTTCAGTATGTTCCCCCAGTGTCTTCCTAATATCCGTTATCTCTTCCTTTACCTCATTAAGTTGGTTCATGATATTTATTTGAACATCCTTGATTAGTTGTTCCAAGTTCTGCATCTCCTCCTGTTTTTCAGTTTGTTTGTTAGACTGGGCCATGTCTTCCTGTTTATTAATATGGCTTGTAATTTTTTGTTGATGTCTAGGCAGATGTTTATATTGATAGGCTTATTTGGTTGGTTAGCTTCTCTTTCTACTCTGGATTTTATTTTGCTGTTCCTTTGTGTGTGGTAAGGTTCCTTTTTGTTACTTGGTTCCTCTTATTCTATATCCTTGCAGTTGTCTGTGTTCCCTTGAAAACAACTATTAGGACCAGAGAAAAAGAAAGAGATAAGAAGAGAAAAAGAATAATAGTAATCATAATTTTTAAAAAGGTAGAAGAGGAACCATACCAGAGCTAAGAAACCGAACAAGTAATACAAGTAAAGAATCATAAAAAATACAAAGGAATAAGAATTTTAAAAAGGTGTAACAGAAATAAATGTAACAAGAAACAAAATAGAGAAAAAAAATAGAATGAATTAAAAGTCCAGACAGATGAGAAGAGAAAAAAGGGGGAAATGGAGAGGGGTGAGGAGAGAGAGAAAAAGAAAAAATGAAGACCAAACAAGAAGTGGAATGACTGAAAAGCAATAGAAGTCAGAAAATAGAAAAATGAAGGAAAAAAATAATAATAAAGTAGGTTGAAAAAGTAAGTAAAAGGAAAAAAAAGGAAACAAAGAAAGGGAAAAGACAACAAACAAGAAACAAACCAACAACAAAAACAACTCATGAAAAACTGCCTTCCTTCTTAGGCCCCTAGGGACTTTTTCAAGCTGCTGGTGCTCAGATATTAATCACCCTGCAGCCTGCCCTCCACAGGTGATATATCCAATTTTAGCAAATAAAATAAAGTGGGGGAAAAAAAGAAAAAAAGTAAAGGAACTGATAAAACATAAAAAAAATAACAGATCCAGAGAAACCTAAAACAAAACAACAGAATCTCAGTCAATACTATCATAAGATACTAGCCGTGTGCCTGATAACTTGGCAGACCACTTCCTGGATCACTTCTCTTAGGAGGTCCCGGGGATAGAACCAGGGACCTCCTATATGCAAGGCAGGAATTCCTCCACTGAGCTACACCAGCTCTATAGATTTAATAGGCCCCTGTTCCCTCAGGCGAGTTGGACTTCTAACAGTTTTCAGGAGCCAGGCTAGTTTGGCACCTGTCTCTGCCCCTTTCCTGACCTAGTTCCTCTCTCCTAGGGTGCCTGAGGTAATACTTGCTTGAGCAGATTCCCCCTCCCTTCTCCCCAGGGCCATCTCAGTGCTGGCTGGTGTCCTCCCTGATATTCAAAGGGGGCTCAGGTGACCAAACCCACTGAAAAGAAACCACTCTCCACCCTCCACCAGATCCTTCTTCCTCCCAGCGAACACTCCCTCCCACTCAGCTGGCTGCAGAGAGCCAGGAGTTCCACAGAGGCTATTTGCCTTGGGGGTGGGGCTTACACACCTGCCATTTCCAGCCACAGGGGTGAGCAACTCAGTTTTCCCTTGGCCTCTTTGTTTCTTTGTCCCGCTCCCTCCTGATGATGCTCAGCATCCTCCTTTTCTGTAGATCCCCAAAGCAGCTCCCTCGGGTAGGTTTTTATCCTTTCTCTGCCATTGTTTGTGAGAGAGCTGAGCAAGGCCTACCTGCATCGACACCATTTTCCCAGAAGTCCTCATGTATCTTCTTCTGTGTCTACATAATTATAAAACCATTTTTGTTGTAAATCAACGTGGAGTTTGACAGTGCCGGGAACGATCCAAAGAAAGATTGGGATCAGGGGACCTCACTCCATGAGGAATGCAGGCAAGTTTATTTAGGCTGAAGCTGTTTTTTATACTACAAAGCTGATAACAAAAATAGGGCAT
>JAQZBX010113248.1:0-10122 GCA_029593785.1 Cabassous unicinctus | reverse complement strand
AAAAAAAAAAAAAAAAGTCAATTGTTTAAGAGTACTGTTGCAGTAATTATCTCAAGAAAAGGTATTTTAGTCTATGTGTTTCACTTGGCTGTAGTCCCAGTAAAGTTTTGGTCAATTTAATAAGACATTGTGTGCATGAATAATGACTCTGTGTACATGAATAACAAATTTGTGGGTATTTTGCTGCTTGGAGGACTGGAGAAGATTGAGTGAATCTATTGAAAATCTTAACAGATCAGAGTGGTTTACGACAAATAAGCTCAGTGTTTGGTTAAGCTTTGTATTTTACTATCAAGAGACAGTTGTAAAGAACATTCATAAAGGAACCTTCCATTTCCTTTTCCTTTCTTATCAAAATGATGTAACATGATCTGAAATTGTAAGTTTTTCATTTCTATGTTTGAATTTCCAGGAGTCTGGATAACCCTGAAGCATGCGTGACAGTTGAGGAGAAGGGTATCTTTTCACTGCTCTTTTGAAATTGTGTTTAGGACTGACAATATGACGGCTTAAACCAATTTGGGGAGTTTGAACCTTTATGATTTGCTGTACTTGGATGGTCAGTGCTGAATTCCTCTAGTCCCCTTATTAGGCTCTAAGGAGAATTCATAAATGTTTTACTCATGAGCTTATATAATCTAGAAATTCATCCTGAGGTTCTAAATGTCTTTGATCAACAAAGCAGTAGATGAAATTGCCAATAAAATTTCTCACCTAAACAGGACTAGTGGCATTTTAGGGAATTGTGTGTTATTTAGTTATGACAATCCATTTTTAGAGATGTTACAAAAATATCACTTACCAGCAAAATAGTGCTCACCTTTTACCTCCAAAAAAGAAGAAAAAGCATAAGGTTATTTTCTATTCTCTCTATGAACTACTGCTGAATGCCGCCTCCTGGAAAGCTTATCTAGCGGAAAACCAATCAAGGCCCCTGAGGCAGTGTTGGTGGAACAGATACTTGATTTTTGGTTATGTTGGGGTTGGACATCTTTTCTCTGAGACTGTTCCGTTTGGATCAAATGAGTAAGAGGAGATGTCCCTGAAGAATGTGAACAAAACCCCGAGGAGGCCCTGAGCCTACTCTTCCAAGTGGACAGGCTGGCTTTTCCCTGATGCTGTCCGTTGCCCTGAGTCAAAAGGTTGTGCACAGAAGAGGTCGTCCAACTGGCACTCATTTAGAAACAGTGTGTGCTCCAAGGGAGGGGCTCCATAGGAAAAATAAGAAGAAAATATCAAATGTAGTTGGAATCTGAAAATATTGCTACCCCATTCTGGTGCTTCCCTGTGTGCTGTGGATTCCAAGATAAATAAGATAACGCCCTGTTCTCAAGTGGATTATAGCAAAGTTAAGGAATAAAGACAGTTGAATGGAATGCAATTAAGCATTGTATGTGCTGTAATGTGTATAAGGTAGACTGGGGGCATAAGAATGGGAATAGTCAGTTCCACCTGGAAAATATTTATCTGAATTTTTTTAAGTGCAAAAAAGTTTATTAAGAAAATAAATGACCTGTTACTTTTGCCCTTCACCTCCAACCAGCTTTGTGAATGTTAAAAAAACACATTTAGAATGATTTAAAAAAATTTTTTTATTGTGGTAAATCATATATAGCAAAATTTATTATTTAAACCACTATCTATTACCCCTGAGAGAAAAGTCTGTTATCTGGAAATCCTAAAAATCTCTCTTGTAGAAATATTTTCAGTCATGGAAGGGATTAGTTTATATATAGCTACTGTTAGAGGACTGGTATTTGGACATTGCTTTGCAATTTCCCATCCTCACCTCAGACCTGGGATTGGATGTCAAAATCTAATTATGGGGAAGTGGATGTGGTTCAGGTGACTGGGCTCCCACCTACCACATGGGAAGTCACTGGTTTGGATCCCAGTGCCTCCTAAAGAAGACAGTGAGCTGGTGTGATGGGCAGGTGTGGCGAACAGACACAACAAGAGACACAAGAAGAAAAAACATAATGAGAAACACAACAAAGCAGGGAGCAGAAGTTCCCAGTGCCTCCTAAAGACAGGGAGCTGATACGACAGGCAGGCGCAACGAGCTGATACAACAAGAGACGCAGGGAGGAAGAACATAATGAGAGACACAACAAAGCAGGGAGCGGAGGTGGCTCAAGTGATTAGGCACCTCCCTCCCACATCAGAGGTCCCGGGTTTAGCTCCCGGTGCCTCCTAAAGAAACAAGGAAGACGAACAGATGCAGCAAGTGCAAATAACAATGGGGTGGGGAGAAATAAATAAATAAAATAAATCTTTAAAAAAAAATCTATATTTTTAAGGGTGAGACAAACGTTTTGAAACCAACACTGAGGCTGAGACCAACACTATTTCCCATCCTTCCTCTCTGACTTTCCCTCCTCCAAATAACAATTAAAAAGCAAACAAACAACTCTAAACACCCAGTATATGAAGATGGCATTGGTCACGACATAGGTGCAGAAATGACAGAATTCAGCCACTGTCAACTAGCACCACTACAAAACCTGCTGCTGTGAGTGGCAGGAGCCAGCACATTAGGTGCTTACCCCACAGAGAGTTGGGCTATTGAATCAGAACTAACAAATATTTGGTTCCAAATAGTTCTTTGTTGAACTGAACATGGGGCTTCTCCAATGTATCCTGGAGAGGATATTGAGAAGGATGCAATTATGAGGTAAGTGGGAAAAAAAGCAAAGCTCTAAATTGAGAGTTGTTTGAAACACTTGCAAATTAAATTTAAGGCTGTTTTTATTTTTCCTTAGTTTTGAGATAACAGATGGGAGTTGCAGGAGGAAAGTTTTTATGTTTTTGATATGGCACAGGCTTCCTGTTTACACCTTTTGAAGTTCTATTTTAAGTTTGTTCATTTTGTTGCTCATTCAACAATCATTGGGCTGGGCCCTGGGGCAACAGAGATGCCTGGCACAGGGCCTCTAGTAGCTGGAATACTGGTGGAAAGTGGACTTTTAAAATGTAATTACATTTGTCGTATGTGAGAGGTCTTGTGAGAGAGATTTTGAGGTCAGGAGGCATTTTTCTATGGAAAAAGATACACCTGTGTTAAATTCCTAGGCTACCAATTGGAAGCTAACTTTTTACTTTTTTTTTTTCTTTTTCACATCAGGCAGGTAATGTGCCGAACAAGGATTGAGGAAGGCACATCTCACACAAATGTGTGAATACCCATTCATCATGCTTATGAACCACAAAAGGATATAACTTTTACATTTGATACTGCTGATAATAATAATAATACCTAAGCTTTATTGAGCTTTAATAAGTCATAGGGAAAGTTCTAAGTCTTAATTTATCTAATCCTTTCAACAGCCCCATGAGGGAGTATTATTATTTCCACTTCTATAGATGAGAAAACAGCCATGAAAAAGTTAAATAATTTGCCCAGATAGTCCTTTCAGTGTCTGCTAGCCAAACTTTTTTTTTTTTAAGATTTATTTTATTTATTTATTTCCCCCCACTCCTGTTGTTTTGCGCTCACTGTCTGCTCTCTGTGTCCATTCTCTGTGTGCTCTCTGTGTCTACTTGTCTTCTGTTTAGGAGTCAATGGGAATTGATCCTGGGACCTCCAATGTGGGAGAGAGGCGCTCAATCGCTTGAGCCACCTCAGCTCCCTGGTTTGTTTTGTCTTTCATTGTCTATCCTCTTTGTTTCTTTTTGTTGCACCAGTTCCCTGCCACCAGGAGGCCCCAAGAAACGAACCCGGGACCTCCCATATGGTAGACAGGAACCCAATCGCTTGAGCCACATCCGCTTCCCTAGCCGACCTTTTAAGAGGGCCATCATTGATCACAGCTTGCTAAATTTGTATATATAGGCTTCTATATTTAAGGACCCTGTTTGGGCCTGTTTTTAATAGTTAATTGGTGCACATGGAGTTTAATGATATGAATTTCTTACCTGTTTCCTCCTTTTTACTCTAAGTTCTCTGAGAGCAGGAACTTTGTCTTTACCATAGAATTCCCAGGCCTTTCTAGAATATCTGTTGAATGAATTAATATATTCAGATATTTCCACATTCAGAATGAAGAACTCTTCAAGGGCGTAAAACTCCCAATACTTTACAAAACTTAGGCACTTAATAAATGTTTGGAGAATGAGTGAATGGATAAAAATCATAATCCAACTATATGTTTTTTTGCAAGATACTTTAGACCCAAAGACACAAATAGGTTGAAAGTGAAAGGATGGGAAAAAATATTCCATGCAAATAGTAATTGAAAAAGACTGGGGGCAACCATACTAATATCAGAAAAATAGAGTTTAAGTTACAAACTGTTACAAGAGACAAAGGACACTATAAAAATATAGTAAAAGAGTCAATCAGCAAGAAGATTATACTCATACAATTATAATCATATCTGCACCTAATAACAGAGCTCCATAACACACGAAGCTGACATTGACAGTATCGAAGGGAAAAATAGATAATTCTACAATACTAATAGGAGACCAATATACCCCTTTCAATACAGGATAGAACATCTATACGGAAGATAGATAAGGAAGCAGAGGATTTGAATAATACTATAAACGAACTATATGTATAGAACATTGTACTCGCTACCCAACAATGATAGAATACACATTCTTCTCAGGTACATATGAGTCGTTCTCCAGCATAGAATTGTATATATATTATGATAATAAAAAGAAAGAGAAAAAACTGTATATAATTAGAGTTCAAATCCAGTTGAGCAAGAGGGAAAAAAAGAGACTGATTCCTTAGTTACTATGTGTTTAACTGTTATCTATAAACAAGGAAAACTTCCTAGATCAAGTCCAGAGTCATCTTAAATCATTCTACCTGCTTGCTCCTTTTTGCATGATCAGCAAATACTTTGCATATGAAAAGACATTCACTAAATTGGCAAAGCATTAAAAACATATAAACTGGAATAAAGTGTGTAAAGGACTTCATTATAGTGGCCTCATTTGTAATCATCTGGGGACCTGAAGACAGTGTGATAATGAGATTCCACAGCTGGATTTGTAGCATGTTTTCTTGCTCAGTACAATCCATCAGTGGAAGGTTGGGAGTTTGAAAAAGACCCCCCATGTAGTTAGGTTTTGGTTCACCTCCTTTTCTTTGTTTTAATGCACATGCATAGGAAAAGTTATATCCATACTTACATCCTTATACCATTTAGAGTTAAAATCTTTTCATATTAGAAGGCCAAGTTGATTGGGTGCTCTTACAGATCCAGTGTCCTCTTCTTCTAGACTTTTAGTCTAGAAGAACAGCTTGGCCGTGACTTGAGTTTTTTAGTATGGGAGGGATTTTGTTAGGATGGCAAGAGGGTACCCATGTCCCACTTGGATTTAGGGACACGACAGGCTATGTAACATAAAACAAAAACTGACAGTGGCAAGCTAAATTTAAAGAATATTTCTTAAATCTTGTTGAGGTTGCATCTCTCCTCTGACACTCTTTCAAGCTTTCTATGGAACCTTAGCCAAAGGGGGATTGTATGAGTGAGAGTTTGGAAGTTTGTAGAGTTTGATATTCACTCAGTAGGATTATAGTGCAAGATATAAAAGTAACTTTTAACAGAATACACCAGTTATATCTTTAGTTCCTTGGTAGAGTTTCCTTGGTGCATTCCATGACCAATAGCCTCACTTATGGTGAGTTATGACCCAACTAACTTCCTATTTTTTTGGGTTCTCATTTGGCTTATTTGTACCTATGTTATTACCTATAATAGAAATATTTATTAATAGTAAATACTTAGCCTATTTGGTGTTGACCTTGACATTTTAATTAGTATCCACAATAGTTCAATTATCTTGTCTATCTGTAACAAGCAGTGGTTACACTGCTTTCTCATTTGATTAAAATATCAAAATTATGACACTTTCTGTTCAGTCCCAGAAATCCTGGATTGAAGGCGTATTTGACAAGAGGGAATGTAACAAAATCATACCCAGTTCGAAGGACCCCCACAGGTATAATTTTTAATTAATTTTTTTTAAAAAAGCAATACTATTTGGAGGACTGTTTGTGGAAACATTTGGTAATATCTATAAAGTAAGTATTTATTTGCTCTTTAGTCAAAGTTTGTTTCTTCCTCTTTTAATTTATAAAAGTAATACCTGGTAATTGTAGAAAATTTGTTAAGAACAGGGACCTTGATACAGGACAGTCTTGTATCTTGCTGCAACCCCAGTGTCTATGCCAGTGCCTGGATGTAGTAGGCTCCTGATAAATATTTGTTGAATGAATTAATGTCATATAGCAAAGGAAAAAAGCAACCATAATTATATCATGGTGGATTTCATGCCAGTCTTTTTTCTTTGATGCTCCTGTTCCTCTGGATAGGTGGGAAATATCTAGTGTTACATGCATTCCACGAGGATTGGATAAATAATTTACAGCTTTTGTGGGCTGGCAATTATTGTGAATGATTCTTACCACCGTGCTCAGATTGTACAGTAACTTTTAATTCTATTTCCCTTCCATAGACTTTTCATTTGAGCAGATAATAGGCAGTGAAATGGAACGATTTAAGTTAGTCTAGTCTGAGTTCTTGACAACCTGTTAGAAGCTCTACTTGTAGAACAAAGTTCAAAAAAGCAGCCAGTGAAAGACAGGGGTAGAAAGGTCTATGGAAAATTCCCCAGAGTAATCAGGTCCATGAAATTAAGATTGGGTGGCATTGCCCTAGGAAAAAAATAAAAAGAAAGGAAAAGTGAAGGGCAATATTTTAATTAGGGGAACCACTCTCTTTAGATTCCTGTTTGGCTTTATATTTATTGGAAGTTTAGAAATTGCAAGCCATATGATTAGGAAGAGTAGCATGGTGGGGTCCTTGAAATTCTAGTCCTTTGGGGAGGATTAAAATACGGTGCTCCTTTCCTTTGTTAAACATTTACTAGTTCCACCCTTGTTGAATTACTTATGGCTTGCAAGCCCTGCAATTGGAAATTCTCATTTTACCTGCTTATAAAATGTTTACAGAATGCCAGGATAACCTTGTTTTTTTCCCTTCATCTTTTATGATATCTTGTAAGGTGATGGTGGCTGCAGTGCAAAGCAGATTGAGTTCACATGACTCCTTTTGCTTCTTTAAATGGAAAATCATCTTTGCAACTACTATGAAACTCACAAAAAGCGATAAACTATAGGTCATTAACCCATAGAGTCAAGAAGAAGAATATCAATGATCATAATTCCATGAATGGTCCAAGCTATACTACATTATAGGGCAAAAAAGCAGTCTCTATTTTTGTGGGATTATAAAAACTTAATGGATGACTCTGGCCATTCCTCCACAACACAGAGGCTTTTCCTTAGATCTTAGTAAGATTCTCAAAATTACAGCTTTCATGCTTTATTTTTTTAACACAGAAAAAGGTGGTAGGTCACGTTTTTGGATTATGTGCAAGTTTATCTCTTTTATTTAATCCTTTTTTAGCTCCTAACTAGAAACAAATCTTATAAATTTGATTATAATTTCCCTTTCCTTCTGGTTTTCAACTTAAGTGAAGCTTCTGAGAAAAGAAATTCCCAAAAAGCCTGGGACAGGAAGGAGAAGTGAAAGACCTGAATAATTTAGAGTGACCCTGCTTCTAATAAAACTACCTTTTCTTCCATTATATTAACTACGTTCTCTGTTAAAACTTCTTCACACCTAATATATGATTATTGATGACCATAATGCTAACTCCCAAAATCCAGAAGGCCCTTCTGAATCATTAAAAAGCAAGATTAATAAGGATAGTAATTATATTGATTATCAACCACCCCTTGTATGGGTAGTATTTCATGTTCTAGAGTTGCTTTAAAAATTTTTAGGGAGCAGGTATAGCTCAGTGGTTAAGTGCCTGTTTCCCGTGTACAAGGTCCCACGTTCAATCCCTGGTACCTCCTCAAAAAAAGAATTTTTTTTATTTATTGTGGTAACACATATACAACATAACATTTCCCATTTTAACCACTTTCAAGTATACAGTTCAGTGGTGTTAATAAGAGTCACAATGTTGTGCTACTGTCACCACCATCCATTACTACAGTAAATAGAATTACTTTCATATATATTATCTTACTTGATTCTTAAGAATTCCATGTTATCATCATAATTTACTACTAATAGTAGCTACCGTTATTATACACACAATGATGTACAAGGCACTTTAAGACACTTTACACATATCTCTGATAATCCTTTTAATAATCTTATGAGTCAGATATTTCTGGATGTGGAAACGGAGGCTTTAGAAGGGTCGTTAAATCAGTGAGATTTAAATCCAGGTATTTTAGTTCCAAACTCAGTGTTCTGTTAATTACATCATAGTTGCTTCAGTGTAATTATATTTGATAAATGACATGGGAATATTTGGGAAATGAAGTATTTTACTCAACAAACCCTGATTTCCATGCCATAGAAGATAACACATATTTACTGTTATATGCATTGCATATGTTTTCAAATATATCAGTAATTTAACTGAGGTTTTATTCTATCAATTTAGATGTGCTGCAGGATGCCAGGTCTGCCAAAATTTAATCAGGTAAGATCTAGATAAATAGGATTCCCTTTGACTTTTAGGCAACCTGTTTAAACTTCATTAGGACAGTTTCCTCACATCTTGAAAGTATTTGACAGGGCTTTATTGGTCATGCTATTTATCTTTCCAAGGGAAGTTTTTAAAAAGCAATGTGAGATTTTTTGGGAGGGAAAGAGTGTAATTATTTGTATGTAATGGATTACTTGAATTACTGGGATATGCAAATGGCTAATGCCTTTTGGTAAAAGCTTCGACCAACGGAAACACTTGTGAAACATTAAGTTTTCATTTTAATATCTGACATTCTATTTGGATAATGAAGATGTTTCATGCACTCACAGCCCTTTTTGAGCTATGACTTGCAAGTGATGTGAATGCATTTCACCTGGGCAATTTAGTATTTGGTGCAATACAAATTTTAACAGTGATTTTTTAACAGAACACCCTGTCAATATCCTCTCACCTCACATCTTCAGAGTAACCAATGCAAATAGTACTGGAAAAACATCTATTCTTATACTATCTGGGATTTAAAAACTGTTAAAAGTTGTCATATTTGCATCTAGCTAGAATCTAGTGTCTCAATACCAGTTACTGAGAAGTCTGTCCTCATTTGTGTCTCATTTATGATGTCATCTGTTATATATATGTCTATGGCTCTTTTCCTGAACTTTCTTTTCAGTGCTGCGGATTTACTTCTCTACTCCTGTCAAATGCCACTCTGTTCCATTATTACAACTTTATAATATATTTTGATGTCTGATAAGGCAAGTCATCTATGCCTTATTCTTCTCTTTTAAAATTATTTTACTCATTTGGGGACTTTTATACATTATGAATTTTAGAATCAGTTTGTCAAATTCTCTAAAAAAATCCTTTTTTCTCATTGTGAGCATTACTTGGGTTGAAAGAAGATAACATAATCTCTAAGGCCACTTCATAGCCACATATAAATCATGTGTTGAATGCACTTGAATTCATGGGGGCAACATAGTCAAATTCTCTCTAAGTCTGGCGTGGAGACCAAGTGAGGATCCCTGTGTCAATCTCTATTAGTGAAAGTTTAATTTCGTGCTCATTTTTAACAAAATAATATACTAGAAGTTCCTACATTTTCTTGTTTTATCCCAATGGATTGCCAAACATCCTCACTTTAGAGATCACTGCTCTAGGGTGTGTAAGCGAGCCTATACTTTAAATCCTTACTGATTTTATGTCTTCTTGTTCTCTCAATTACTGAGAGAGAAATACTGAAATCTTCAAATATAATTTTGGATTTATCCATTTCCTCTTTCAGTTCTTACAGTTTTTGCTTCATGTATTCTGAAGGTCTGTTGTTAGGTGCATACATACTTAGGACTGTGATGTCTTCTTGGTGAAATGACCCTTTTATCATTATGTTATGTCCCTTTTATCCCTGGTAACATTCCTTGTTCTGAGGTCTGCTTTGACATTAATGTAGCCACTCCAGCTTTCTTTTGATTATGGTTTGCATGGTGTATTTTTTCTATCCTTGTACTTTTAATCAATATGTATCTTTATATTAAAATGAGTTTCCTGTGGACAGCGTATCGTTGGGTATTGTTTTTTTTTTTT
>JAQZBX010113247.1:0-10122 GCA_029593785.1 Cabassous unicinctus | reverse complement strand
ATAAAAAAAACATATGACACAAATACAAAATATCAACTTTAGCAGAGTATCTGTGAACATTGTGCTTTTCCATGAATTATCTGTATTCCTGTAATGTTTCTAAAGTAAAAATAATAATATATCAAAACGTTATACTGACAGAAAAAATAAACTGCTTTATAAAAAAGATAATCTAACAGTCTGTGAATACACCAGGTTCTTCAGTTTTGAAAACTAACCAATTTACTTTTTTAATTGGCTGCAGTGCAATTGTTTGTACTTCCACTCAATGCCAAGCCCTGCTTTCACCAAATGCTCTGTCAGTGCACCATGTATTCATGGTTGAAAACTAAGCAAGTTACTTATTTAATGGCCTGTTACACATTTGTTTTCACTTAAAATCAATGTTAAAACACTAGGGTTACCTAATGCTCCATGAATTCATCAGTTTCTACAATTTTGAAAACTAACCAAGTTTCTCGATTAGTTGGCTACTATGCACTTGTTTTCACTTGCAATCAATGTGAAAACACTGATTTTAGTAATGCTCTGTGAATGCCCCAGGTGCTTCCGTTGTGAAAACTAAGCAACTAATTTGTTTAATTTATACTTTGCAATTGTTTTCACATACAATCAATATCAAAACACTGGTTTTATTTAACACTATGTGAATACACCAGGTCCTTAAGTTTTGAAAACTAAGCAAGTTAATTGTTTAATTGGTTGTTACACATTTGATTTCACTTAAAATCAATTGTAAAACACTGGTTTTACCTAATGCTCCGTGAATTCATCAGTTTCTATAGTTTTGAAAACTAAGCAATTTAATGTTTAATTGGCTGCTATGCACTTGTTTTCACTTATAATCAATGTCAATATACTGGTTTTATCTAACACTCTGTGAATACTTGTTTACTTGGCTGCTACAAACTTCTTTTCACTTAAAATCAGTGTCAGAACACATGATTTATCTAATGGTCTGTGAATACACCTGGTTTTTCAGTTTTGAAAACTACCAAGTCACTTCTTTAATTGGATGCAATGCAATACTTTTCACTTGCACTCAATGTCAAACCATGCTTTCACCAAAAGCTCTGTGAGAGCACCAGATTTTTATTGTTGAAAACTAAGCAAGTCACATTTTTAATTGCCTGTTACACATTTGTTTTCCCTTCAAATCAGTGTTAAAACACTGATGTTACCTAATGCTCCATTAATTCATCAGTTTCTACAACTTTGAAAACTAATCAAGTTACTTGGTTAATTGGCTGCTATGCACTTTTTTCAACTACAATCAAGGTCAAAACATCGGTTTTAACCAATGCTATATGTATGCACCAGATTATTCCATTTGAAAACTAAGCAAGATACTTGCTTATTTGGCTGCCACACACTTGTTTTCACTTGTAATCAATGTCACAACCCTGGTTTTACTTAACACTCTGTGAATGAACCAGGTTCTACATTTTTGAAATCTAAGAAAGTTGTTCAATTAGCTGCAATTCACTTGTTTTCACTTACAATCAATGTCTAAACACTGGTCTCACTGAATAATCTGTGAATACACCATATTTTCATTTCTGAAAATTAATCAAATTACTTGTTTAATAGGCTGCTATTCCCTTATTTTCACTTACAATCAATGTGAAAACAAAGGTTTTACCCAATGGTACGTGAATGCACCAGGTACATCAGTTTTGAAAATTGAGGAATTTACTTTTTTCATTGGATACAAAGCACAAATTTTCACTTACATGCAATGTGAAAGTACTGTTTTCACTGAATGCTCTGTGAATGCACCATGTTTTTATTTTTGAAAGCTAAGCAAGTTACTTCTTAAATTGGCTGTATGCACTTGCTTTCACTTACAATCAATGTCAAAATATGTGTTTTACCCAATGCTATCTGTATGCACCAGGTACATCAGCTTTGGAAACTAACCAAGATACTTGGTTATTTGCCTGCTACACACTTGTTTCCCTTAAAATCAATAGCAAAGCAATGGTCTTATCTAATGCTCTGTGAATGCAATAGGTTCTTTAGTTTTGAAAACTGTGCTTGGTACTTGCTAATTTGGCTGCTACACACTTCTTTTTACTTACAATAATTGTCAGAACTCTGGTTTTACGTTCTTCTCTGTGCATGCACCAGGTTTGCAGCATGGAATTTAAGAAAGTTAATGGTTAATTAGCTGCTATGCCCTTGTTTTCACTTACAATCAAAGTCAAAACACTGATTTTATATAACGTTCCCTGTATGCACCATGTTCTTCAGTTTTGTAAACTTAACAAGTTAATTGATTATTTGACTGCTACACACTTGTTTTCATTTACAATCATGGTCAGAACACTTGTTTTATCTAAAGCTCTGTGAATGCACCAGGTTCATCTGTTTTGAAAACTTATCCAATTACTTGTTTTGTTGGCTGGAATGCACTTGGTTTCACTTACAATCAATATCAAAACACTGGTTTCCACAGATACTCTGTGAATGCACCAGGTTTTCATTTGTGAAAACTAAGCAAGTTTCTTGTTTATTTGCCTGCTATGCACTTGTTTTCACTTACAAAGAAATTCAAAACAAGGGTTTTCCCAATGCTATGTGAATATACCAGGTTCACATAGGTTAGTAGTTAATTGAAAACTATGCACTTAATGGTTCATTGCTGCTAGGCACTTGTTTTCACTATCAATGTCAAAACACTGGTTTCACCTAACACTGTGTAAATGCACCAGGTTTTTAGCATTGCAAACTAAGCAAATTAAAAGTTTACTTTCCTGATATTCATCATTTTGATTTACAATCATTGTAAAAACACGTTTTTTTTCCCCAAAATTTAGTCAATTCATCAGGGTCTTCAGTTTTGAAAAGTTAGCAATTTACTGGTTTAATTGGCTACCACGACCTTGTTTTCACTTACAATCAATGTCAAAACACTGAATATGCCTAATGCCCTGTGAATTCACCAAGTGTTTCAGTTTTAAAAACTAGTTTATTTGTTTAATTGGCTGCAATTCGCTTGTTTTCCCTTACAATAAATGTCAAAACATTGGATTCACCTAAAGCTCTGTGAATGCACAAGGTTTTCTGTTTTAACAACAAAGAAAATTACTTGTTTTATTGGCTCCTACACACTTGTTTTCACTCACAATCAATGCCACAACACAGATTTTATCCAATGCACACGGAATTCATCAGATTCTTCAGTTTTGAAAACTAAGCAAGTTACTTGTTTAATTGGCTATCACACTCTTGTTTTCACTCACAATCAATGTGAAAATATGTGTTTTACCTAATGCCCTGTGAATGCACAGGGTGCTTCAATTTTGGAAAAAAAGGCAATTTACTTGTTTAAATGGCTGCTATGCATTGGTTTTCATTTAGAATAAATGTCAAAACACTGCTTTTACCTAATTCTCTGTGAAGGAAACAGGTTCTACAGTTTAGAGAACTACAAATATTACTTGATGTTGTGCACTTGTTTTCACTTACAATCAATGTAAAAACATGGGTTTTACTTAATGCTCTGTGATTGCACCATGTTCTTCTCTTTTGAAAACTCAGCACTTTTCTTGTTCACTTGGCTGTTACAGACTTTTTTCCACTTACAATCAATATTGGAACACTGGTTTATGGAACACTCTGTGAATGCCTCAGATGGTTCAGGTTTGAAAACTAAGCAACTTACTTGTTTAATTGACTACCACACCATCATTTTCACTTGCAATCAATGTCAAACCTGAGTTTAACCCAACACAATGTGAATGTACTAGGTTCTACAGTTTTGACATGGAAGCAAGTTATTGTTTAAATGGCTTCTATGGATTTGTTTTTATTTAGAATCAATGTCAAAACAATGCTTTTACCTAAAGTTTTATGAATGAATCAGGTTCTGCAGTTTTGAAAACTACAATGTTACTTGTTTATTTGGCTGTTGTACACTTGTTTTCACTTACAATCAATGTCAAAACACTGGTTTTACATATTGCTCTGTAAATGCCCCAGATTTTCAGTTTTGAAAACTAAGCAAGTTTCTTGTTTAATTGGCTGCTATGCATTTCTTTTTGTGTACAATCAATGCCAAACTACGGATTTTACCCAAGTCTCTGTGAAAGGATCACGTTCAGTTTTCACAACTAAGCAATTTACCTGTTTAGATGGCTGCTATGCACTTGTTTTCACTTACAATATTTGTCAAACCCTGGTTTACATAACATCCTGGGAATGCACAATGTTCTTTAATTTTGAAAATAGAAATTTACTTGTTTAATTGGCTGCTACGCATTCATTATCATTTAGAATCAATGTCAAAACATAGGTTTTCCCTAACACTCTCTGAATGAACCATGTTCTACAGTTTTGAAAACTAAACAAGTTAATGGTTATTGGCTCCTACACACTTGTTTTCACTTACAATCAAAGACAAAACACTGGTATCACCTAATGCTCTGTGAATGAACCAGGTTCTTCACTTATGCACAATAAGCAGTTTTCTTGTTTATTTGGCTACTACAGATTTTTTTTCACTTACACTCAAGTTCAGAACACTGGTTTTACCTAATGATCTGTGAGTGAACTAGGTGCTTCAGGTTTGAAAACTAAGCTGCCATTCACTTGTTTTCCCTTACAATCAATGTCAAAACATTGGTTTCACCTAACACTTTGTGAATGCACCAGGTTTTCTTTTTGAAAACTAAGCAAGTTACTTGTTTTATTGGCTCTGACACACTTGTTTTCACTTACAATCAATGTGAAAACACTGGTATTACCTAATGCTCTGTAAGTGCACAAGGTTCTTCAGAATTGAAAATGGCAATTTATTTGTTAGATTGGCTGCTGCTCATTTGTTTTCATTTGAAATCTATGTCAAAACCTTGGTGTTACCAAATGTTCTGTGAATGCACCAATTTCTGCAGTTTTGATAAATATGCAAGTTACTCCTTAATTTGACAGTAACACACTTGTTTTCAATTATAATCAATGTCAAAACACTGGTGTTACATGGAGATGTGTGGAGGTATCAGGTTATTTTTTTAAAGTAAGCTATTTATTTATTATTTGTGTGCTACACACTTGTTTTCAATTATGATGTCAGAACACTGGTTTCACCTAGCGCTCTGTGAATACACCATGTTTTCATTTTTGAAATCTAAGCAACTTACTTGTTTAATTGTTGGCTATTCACTTACAATCAGTGTCAAAATATAGGTTTTACCTAATGCTCTGTGAATGCACCAGGTTCTGCTCTTTTGAAAACTAAGGAATATTCTTGTTTATTTGGCTGCTATGGACTTTTTTCACTTACAATCAGTATCAGAAAACTGGGTTTACCTAACGCTCTGTGAATGCACCAGATGCCTCAGGTTTGAAAACTAAGAAAGTTACTTGTTTAATTGGCTACAACGCCCTTATTTTCACTTACAATCAATGTCAAATCACGGGTTTAGCCCAATGCTATGTGAATGCACCAGGTTCTATAGTTTTGAAATTAAAGCAAGTTAATTGTTTTTTCTCTGCTACAAACTTGTTTTCACTTACAATTAATTTCAAAACACTCATTTTACCCAAAGATTTGTGAATGCACCAGCTTCTGCAGTTTTGTAAACTAAGCAAGTTACTTGTTTAACTGGCCGCTTCACACCTATTTTCACTTACAATCAATGACACAAGGCCTTTAGCCCATGCTCAGTGAATTCACCATGCTCTAGTTTTGAAAGCTAAGCAAGTTACTAGTTTAAGACTTTCACTTACAATCTACATCAAAACACTGGTTTTACCTAATGCTCTGTGAATGCAGAACGTTCCTCATTTTGAAAACTAGGAAATTTACTTGTTTAAATGGCTACTATGCACTTGTTTTCACTTACAATAAACGTCAGAACATGGAATTAACCGAATGCTATGTGAATCCACCAGTTCTACAGTTTTGAAATGGAAGCAAGTTACTTATTGATTTAGCTGCTACACACTTGTTTCACTTACAATCGATGTCAAAAAACTCATTTTACCAAATGCTCTTTGTAAGCACCAGGTTCTGCAGCTTTGAAAATTAAGCAAGTTAATGGTTAATTGGCTGTGATGCATTTGTTTTCACTTACAATCAATGTCAAATCAATGGTTTTACATAACATTCTCTGAATAAACCAGATTCTTCAGTTTTGAAAACTAAGCAAGTTACTTGATTTTTTGGCTGCTACACACTTGTTTTCACTTACAATCAATGAGAGAACACTTGTTTTACCTAATGCTCTGTGAATGCACCAGGTTTTTCAGTTTTGAAAACTTAGCCAATTACTTGTTCTGTTGGCTGGATGCACTTGTTTTCACTTACAATCAATTGCAAACACTGGTTTCATTGAATAATCTGTGAAGGCACTATGTTTTCATTTTGAAAACTAAGCAAGTTTCTTGTTTATTTGGTTACTATGCGCTTGTTTTCACTTACAAACAATATCAAAATATGGGTTTTTACCCAACACTATGTGAATGTATCAGGTTCTACAATTTTGAAGACTTAGCAGCATATTTGATCATTTGGCTGCTATGTACTTGTTTTCACTTTCAATGAATGTCAGAACACTGGTTAAACCTAATCCTCAGTGAATGCACCAGGTTCTGCAACTTTGAAAGCTAAGCAATGTAAAGTAACGGTTAATTGACTGCTACACACTTGTTTTCATTTACAATCAATGTCAAAACACTGGTTTTTCTTAGTAAAAGGTGAAAGATTTATGCAATCTGAAGAGAAACCAGAGTATTCGGTTTTTGTTAATGCTCTGTGAATGCATCAGGTCGTTCAGGGTTGAAAACTAAGCAACTTACTTTTCTACTTGGTTGTTATGCACTTGTATTCACATATAATGTCAAAGCATGGGTTTTACTCAATGCTATGTGAATGTAACAGGTTCTACCATTTTGAAAAGTAAGCAAGTTACTTGTTTATTTGTCTGCTAAACACTTTTCATTTACAATCAATATCAAAACACTGGTTTAAAGTAATTCTCTGTGAATGCACCAAGTTCTTCAGTTTTGAAAACTAAGCACATGACTTGTTTAATTGGCCTCTGCACATTTCTTTTCACTTACAGTCAATGTCAAAACACTGGTTTTACCTAACACTTTGTGAATGCACCAGGTACTGCCATTTTGAAAACTATACATGTTAATGGTTAATTGGCTCCTAAACACCTTTTTTCACTTACAATCAATGTCCAAACACTGGTTTCACCTAACACACTTAAAAACACCTGGTTTATGTTTCCAGGGAATGCAAGTTTCTTGTTCAATTGGCTACTACACACTAGTCTTCATTTACAATCAATACAAAAACACAGGTTTTATGAAACACTCTTTGAATCCACCAGGTTATTCGTTTTTCAAAACTAGCCAAGTCATTTGTTTAAATGCATTCTATGCACTTGTTTTCACTTACAATCAATGTCAAAACACTGCTTTTCCTTAACTCTCTGTGAATGCATCAAGTTCTACATTTTTTAAAACTAAGCAAGTAAATTTCAATTGGCTGCTACACACTTGATTTCACTTACAATCCATGTCAAAACACTGGTTTTACCTTATGTCCTGTGACTGCACCAGGTTCTTTAGTTTTGAAAACTAAGCAATGTACTTGCTTATTTGGCAGCTCCATACTTGTTTTCACATACAATCATGTCAGAACATTGGTTTTACCTAATTCTCTGTGAATGCATCAGGATGTCCACTCTTCTAAGGTAAGTAATTTAATGGTTAATTGGGTACACACTGGTTTTCATTTACAATCAATGTCAAAACACTGTCTTCACCTAACGCTCTGTGAATGTACCAGTTTCTGCAGTTTTCAAAACTAAGCAATTTAATGGTTAATTGGCTGCTACATACGTGTTCTCACTTACATTCCATATCAAATCACTGGTTTTACTGAACGCTCTGTGAATGCAACATGTGTAGATATTTGAAACTTAAGCAAGTTACTTGTTTAATTGGCTGCTATGCACTTGTTTTCACTTACAATCAATGTCAAAACATGGGTTTCACCCAACACTATTTACATTCACCAGGTTCTTCAGTTATGAAAACTAAGCAAGAAATTGGTTATTTCGCTGCTATGCACTTACAATCAATTTCAAAACACTGGTTTCACCTAATTCTCTTTGAATATAGCAGGTACTTCTGTTTTGAAAACTAAGCATGTTTCTTTTCAATTGACTGCAATGTAGTTGTTTCATTTACTATAATTGTCAAAACACTGGCGTCCCCAAATCCTTTGTAAATGCACCATGTTTTCATTTTTGAGAAGAAAGCAAGTTACTTGTTTCATTGGCTGCTATGCACGTGTTCTCACTTACAATCAATGTCAAAATATGCATTTTAACTAATGCTCTGTGAATGTACCAGGTTCTTTAATTTTGAAAACTAAGCTATGTACTTGCTTATTTGGTGGCTCCACACTTGTATTAATTTACAATCAATGTCAGAACACTAATTTTACATAATGATCTGTGAATGAAGCTGGTTCTGCAACTTTGAAAACTAAATGATTTAATGGTTAATTGGCTGCAACACACTTCTTTTCAGTTACAATCAATGCAAGAACATGGGTTTTATCCAACACTCAGTGAATACACCAAGCTCTTCAGTTTTGAAAGCTAAGTAAGTTACTTGTTTAACTGGCTACCATGCCCTTGTTTTCACTTAAAATCAATGTCAAAATACTGGTCATACATAATGCACTGTGAATGCAGCAGGCAATTCAGTTTTGAATACTAAAGCAATTTACTTGCTTAATTGGATGCTATGCATTTGTTTTCACTTAAAAGCAATGTCATAACACTGTTAACACCCAAAGCTCCTGTGAATGCACCAGGTGTTCAGTTATGAAAACTATGCAATTTACTTGTTTATTTGGCTGCTACACATTTATTTTTCACTTAAAATCCGCGTTAATATTATTGTTTTACCCAACACTCCATTAATTCACCAGTTTTTTAAACTGCGGAAATTCCTTGTTTAATTGGCTGCTATGTGCTTGTTTTCACTTACAATAAAGGTCAAAACACTGGTTTTACCTAAAGCTCTGTGAATGCATCATGTTAGGCAGTTTTTTAAACTGACAAATTAATGGTTAGTTGGCTGTTACACACTTGTTTTCACTTACAATCATTTTGAAAACACTGGTTTCACCCAATACTCTGTGAACACACCAGGTTTTCAATTGTTAAAACTAAGCAAGTTACTTGATTAATTGGCAGCTAAGCACTGATTTTCACTTACACTCAATGCCACAACATGGGTTTTAACCAATCCAGAATCTTCAGTTTGGAAATCTAAGCACATTACTTGCTTAATTGGCTGCTATGCATTTGTATTCACTCCCATTCTACATCAAAACACTGGTTTTGCCTAATGCTCTGTGAATCCACAAGGTTCTTTAGTTTTGAAAACTAAGCTATGTACTTGCTTATTTGGTGGCTTCACACTTGATTTCACTTACAATCAGAGTCAGAACTCTGATTTTACCTAATTCCCTGTGTATGCACCAATTTCTGCAGCTTTTAAACCTAAGCAATTTAATGGTTGTTTAACTGCTACACACTTGTTTTCACTTACAATCAATGCCAGAACACTTGTTTTATCTAACACTCTGGGAATGCACCAGTTTCTTCAGTTTTGAAAACTAAGCCAATTATTTTTTTCTGTTGTCTGGAATGCACTTGTTTTCACTTACAATCAATGTCAAAACACTGGTTTCACCAGATGGTCTGTGAATGCAACATGATTTCATTTTTGAAAACTAAGCAACTTGTTTTTTTTGCCTGCTTTGCCCTTGTTTAGACTTACAACCAATGTTGAAAAATGGGTTTTACATAGCACTCTGTGAGTGCACCCGGTTCTTAAGTTTTGAAAATTAAGGAACTTGTGTGATTTACAGGCTGCCATGCACTTGTTTCCCTTACAAACAATGCCAAAAGATGGGATTTAACCAATGCTATGTGAATGTACCAGGTTCTACAGTTTTGAAAAGTAAGCAAGTTACCTGTTTATTTGTCTGCTACACTGTTGTTATCACTTACAATGTCAGAACTCTGATTTTACCTAATTCTCTGTGTATGCACCAAGTTCTGCAGCTTTGAAAACTAAGCAAGT